>CM049861.1:21963976-22272735 GCA_027422415.1 Schizothorax lantsangensis | reverse complement strand
TCCTTACTGGAAGATCGTCCTACTGCAGTTTCCTCTGGGTGATCTGAAATAGTGGATGGAGCCCCTAAAGTCTTCGACATGGCAGGTGTTACCCTGTTGTCATACATGCATCGTCCATGCTGTGCACTTATGTTCTGCGCGCTGTGATCGAGCACTCGCATGGATGATGAGTCCATCCTAGGTTCTCAGTAGAGAATGGTGCATGCCTGGACAACTGCCTTGCCGAGTTTAGGATGACCCATTGCAGGAGGGCAGGCACTTGAGTTGCAGGACTGACTGAGAGATTGTTTCCAAAGCTGGATTTGAGATAAAGACAGTGGGCAGCAATGTCCCCGGGGTTCTGAGTCACTTACCCACAGAAGCTCAAGCTGAGAGCTTGGAACTTTGGTTAGCTCAAGACAAGACTGACATTTCAGAGTCAACCTTAGGCCTACGCTGGAACTGGAGACAGATACCCTGGCATTCAAGCACCGACCTGTAGTATATGAGACTCCCACCCTCAGGAACATTTACAAGGTACTAGCTACTCAATACGACCCTCTGGGACTTCTTTTGCCCTACACCACGTGAGCAAAGGTCATAATCAAGCAGCTATGGAATAAACAGAGGGGTTGGGATGACCCAAACTTACCACCAGAGCTCCTGCGGTCATGGCACATTTGGGAGAATGAACTTCAGTACCTGCCAAACATCACCCTACCTAGGACTTATGTCCCTCTGAGGTGGAGAAGGATGGTGCCTCCCATGAAGTCCACATATTTTCAGATGCTTCAGAACAGGCATATGGAGCTGTGGCATACTTGAGGACCGCTGACAAGAGAGGCCAAGTGTACCTGTCATTCATGGTAGCTCGATCCCGTGGCCCCCAACGTTCTCATTCAATTCCTCGATTGGAACTTTGTGGAGCTCTTGTGGCCGCGCAATTAGCTAAATTGCTTCAGAAAGAACTGACTTTGCAAATAGAGACCCAGTGTTATGGACAGACTCTTCACTGTCCTCACCTGGCTGAGCTCTGAATCCTGCCACTACAAAGTCTTTGTTGGCAATAGAGTTGCCGAAATCCAGGAACTAACAGAAAACTGTTCCTGGCGCTTTGTGGATTCTGCTAGCAATCCCGCAGAAGACCTCACCAGAGGCAAACCGCTGAATGTCCTTACCGAGATGAATAGATGGTCTCAAGGACCTCCTTTCTTACTCCAAGATCCAGCCAACTGGCCAGTGATGCCAGGTACAGACCCGACAGATGACCCCACCGAGCTACGGAAAGTCTGTCTTCTGCGGCACCACGGCAGTACCACCAATCCAGTATACCTGATGCTTTGGACTGTCATACTTGGCAAGAACTCCTGGATGCCACTGCCAAGGGAAATTCAGGTGAACCCTACCTCTGCTTCCTTTCCTGATGCAGACGATTATCGTCGAGCAGAGATCCTTATTCTTAAGCGGGTTCAACAGGAGTCATTCCCCAATGACTATGAACGTTTAGAGAAAGGGACACCAGTGTCTTCTGACAGTCGCCTTCTTACCTTGGCACCTGAACTGGACAAATCTAGTAGTTTAATCCGAGTGGGAGGTCGCTTGAGGAGAGCTGAGTCCATCGATGAATCCACCTTACACCCCATTGTTTTGGACGCTCATCATCCAGTCACACAGCTACTAATTAAGCAGTATGATTGCAAGCTACACCATCCAGGAGCTGAGCGTGTGTTTGCCGAAATCCGGCGCCAATATTGGATTATCCGTGGCCGTGAAGCCATTCGTCGTCACCAGCATAAGTGCTTTGAGTGTCAGCGTTGGAGAGCACAGCCAACTATTCCCAAGATGGCAGACTTGCCTTCTGCCCGTCTCCGTCTCCACAAACCTGCCTTTCACTCATGTGGTGTAGACTGCTTTGGCCAATGGTGATTAAGATTGGGAGACGCACAGAAAAACGCTGGGGGATTATCTTCAAGTGTTTAACCACTAGAGCGGTACACTTGGACCTCCTCAATAGCATGAATTCTGATTCCTTCCTAATGGCCCTTAGGCGATTTATAGCACGAAGGGGAACACCAGCAGAACTGTGGTCAGACCAGGAAACAAAATTTAAAGGAGGTGAAAGAGAACTGAGAGAAGCCTTTGCTGAAATGGATCCCGAGTTACAGAAACAGCTTTCTCGTAAAGGATCCAGTTTCAGTTCAATCCTCCAGCAGCCCACATTTTGGAGGAGTGTGGGAGAGAGAAGTACGATCTGTAAAATCAGCCCTTTATGCCACCGTAGGAACTCAATCGTTCCAGAAGAAGTCCTGCTGACCGTCCTTCTTGAAGTGGAAGCAATTCTGAACTCAAAGCCTCTGGGTTACGTGTCATCTGATGTTGCGGACATTGACCCAGTGACACCAAAACAGCCTGCTCATGGGGCGGCCAGACGGCTCCTTGCCCCAGGTAATCTACCCAGAGTCTGAATTGTTGAGTCGAAGGCCCTGGAGGCATTCGCAGGTTCTAGCTGATAACTTCTGGTCCAGGTTCATCCGAAATTACCTTCCAGGCCTCCAGACACGGCAAAAGTGGCAGTCCTCTCCCCCGGACATAACAGAGAAAATGGTCGTCATGATTGTTGATCCCCAGATGCCTAGGGCCCTCTGGCCTGTTGGACATGTCATCAAGACACACCACAGTTCGGATGGACATGTCAGGTCTGCTGATGTGGATATTAAGGGACAAGTCTACACTCGACCCGTAGCACGTTTAGTGATCCTCCCAACTCTGCCAGAGAACGGAACCTGTCCTACCAGGTTACCCTAATTTAAGTCACCTTTTAGTAGGAACAAAGTTGCGCAGCACCTTTGGGGGCGGCTGTATAAAAGGCTCCTGGAGAAAGATAGACTTTTGTTGAAACACTTCTTGTGTTGATCAGCTTGCTGGTTTGTTTACTTCCATCTTTAACGAGTCCCTTGCTACCTCTGTGATTCCCACCTCATTCAAGAAATCTGTCATCATCCCTGTGCCTAAGAACAGTAAACCCTCTTGCCTGAATGACTATCGTCCAGTTGCCCTCACATCAACAGTCATGAAGGTTTTTGAGAGACTTTTAAAGAAACACATATGCTCCTCCATCCTGCTACCTTGGACCTCTTCAGTTTGCCTATCGCCCAAATAGGTCTACTGATGATGCCATCTCTCAGGTACTGCACTCTTCCCTCACTCATATTGACAGCAAAAATGGCAACTATGTCAGACTGTTATTCATTGACTATAGCTCAGCTTTCAACACTATAGTCCCCTCCAAGCTAGCTGTCAAACTCTCAGACCTCGGCTTAAACACTCCACTCTGTGACTGGATCCAGGACTTCCTCACGGCAGACCACAAGTGGTGAAAATGGGCCAGTTCACCTCCAACTCCATCACCCTGAACGTAGGAGCCCCGCAGGGCTGCGTTCTGAGTCCCCTGCTCTACTCTCTCTACACACACGACTGTGTGTCCTCTCACAGCTCCACTTCTATTGTCAAATTTGCTGATGATACTGTGGTTCTGGGCCTCATTTTCCAACAATGATGAGACCGCATACTTGGGTGAGGTAGAGAGACTAACATCATGGTGCCAGGACAACTGTCTCTCTCTGAACGTGAGCAAAACTAAAGAGCTGATTGTAGACTTCAGGAAGAGACAGCAGCGGCCCTACACTCCTCTTATGATCAGTGGGACCCCTGTGGAGAGAGTAAGCAGCTTCAAGTACCTCGGTGTAAACATCTCCGAGGACCTGACTTGGACTGCACACATTCAAACACAGGTCAAGAAAGCCAGGCAAAGACTGTACCATCTGCGACAGCTGAGGAAATTCAGGGTCTCACCAGCAATCCTGAAAACTTTTTTAGGGGCCATAGAAAGTGTATTGACTCAGTGCATCTCAGTGTGGTATAGTAACGCCACAAATCAGGACTGCAAGGCCCTGCAGAGAGTTGTGCGCTTAGCTGAGCGCATCTCTGGGTCTGCCCTCCTCTCTGCAGGACATCTACCTCAAACGCTGCAGAAGCAGAGCTGCAAAAATAATCAAGGACTCATATCACCCGGTAACCGTCTTTTCATCACACTTCCTTCGGGCAAGCGCTTCAGAAGTGTGATGGCAAAAACTGAGAGACTGAGAAGGAGCTTCTACCCTCAGATCATCAGGCTCCTAAACTCAGTCTCATAAACATCTACAGGACTCATTTAATTAACTGCGACACCCATCATTCTCCATCATCCGCATTGCTGCTATGTGTACATACCCGGTACAACCTGTTTGCACATTCATCTTGCACATCCCTGGTTATATTAATATTTATTAAACCCTCAGTTGACTGTATTGCACATTTTAGTTCATTGCACATTTTACTCCTTATTTTATTTCTTGTTTGTACTATTATTATTATTATTATTACCTTTATTTTTATCTTATTCCTACCTATATTTATAGACATGCTCCTGTGTTATGTATAATCTTTTATTTTTTATTTTTATTTTTATTTTTTGCACTGTCCATTGAGCGGACCCGTCCTGATCTACATTTCACTACTGATTATACCCTGTATGATTGTGTATGTGACAAATAAACAAGAACCTTGAACCTTGAACCTTGTAACTTCTATTTTGATAGTTTGAGGGGTGCAGTTCCTGATGCCTCCAGTAGGAGGCATTGTCGTTATAGTTGGCTGCCTGCTGCGTCATTATATTACTGCGTTATCAGCTGTTTCTTCCTGCCTGTAATTTGGATGTTTGTTGGTGTTTTGTGGTTCAAAGTGTCAGTACATGACCCTAAAGTAAGTTTGCTTTGATACATTTTACGCTATGTTTGAAGTGTACTATTTAACTTTGTACATTTGTATGGACATGCACGGACATGTAACGACTCACGTGTGATCGCTTGATAATCGAGATGTGCAATGCAATTTATGCTAAATACAGAGTGGTTTACATTATGATAGATCTGTTAACTTTTGATGCTGCATGCAGATTATCCATTATTATTGCTCCTTCGATAATGTTATTTGACAACTTGCATTGTTTGTTAATGCACCTGGTGCATTTAGTAATATCTTTCCCCACCATTTAAAAGTAATTTAATCTGACCAAACCAATAGTTATATAATCTTCAATTGCACATCTCCTGCATATTTAGAGCTCTGACTGTTATTTAGAGACACTAAATGTGTACCCATTTATTTTTATACTAATGTTATGTTCTTGTTATTTTTAGACTAATATTCAATACACTTTGGAAAGAAGTTCCTGTCTCCTCATTCTTTGTGTCCTGACCGACACCTCAGGAGTGTATACTGTTGTATAGTTAGAGCCAGAGCCTAGCAGACTCTTTTCCTTTCCAACAGGCATCATACTTAAGGCATGGAGAAGAGCAGGAGGGATTCTGATTCCCAAAGAGAAGAACTCCTCAACCATCCACCAATTCTGCCAGATCAGTTTACTGAATGTGGAAGGAAAAAATTTCTTCAGTGTTGTGGCCCAAAGACTTTCAGCATTCCTGCAAAATAACAATTGTTGACACCTCAGTGCAGAAGGCAGGGATAAGTGGTTTCTCAGGATGCTTGGAACATGCAAATGTCATCTGGCACCAGGTACAAACGGCCAAGAAGGAAAAGAAAGACTTGCATGTGGTTTTTTTAGATCTTGCCAATGCATTTGGGTCAGTGCCTCATGAGGTGCTGTGGACAGCCTTCAACTTCTTCCAAGTCCAGAGGGCATCACAAGGCTGGTCAAAGCCTATTTCCAGGACCTCCAGTTCTGCGTTACAACTCAGGATAGTACAACTGCCTGGCAGCACTTGGAGATAGGCATAATGGCAGGCTGCACCATTTCCCCACTGGCCTTCACCATGGCAATTGGGTTAATAATTCGGGCATCTCGCTGGGTGGTTGGAGGGGAACGTCTGAAGAGTGGACTGCGGCTTCCTCCAATCAGGGCGTATATGGATGACATGACGACCATAACAATGACTAACGCATGCACCAAACGACTGTTGTACAAACTCCAGGGAAACATCAGATGGGCATGAATGGAGATTAAACCCAGCAAATCCCGCAGTATCTCCATTGTAAATGAGAAGTTCCTCATTAATGGTGAGCCGATACGACTATCCTGGAGAAGCCCATAAAAAGCCTTGGTCGGTGGTACAACACAGATCTCAAAGACGCCGAACAGGTGGAACAACTAAAGCAGGATACCATCAGTGGCCTGAAGCAGATCAACAGCACTGCTCTTCCAGGAAAGCTGAAGCTCTGGTGCTTTCAGTTCGGACTGCTGCCCCGCCTCATGTGGCCAATTTCCATCTATGAGGTCACTCTATCTCACGCCAATCGACTGGAGCGATTGGTGAATGTGCAAGTGAGAAAGTGGCTTGGACTACCCAGATGCCTCAGCAGCATAGGTCTGTACGGCAATGGAGCCCTCTCTCTTCCAATCTCAAGCCTGGTGGAGGAATACAAGTGCTCTAAAGCAAGGCTCGAAATGACCCTCACAGAATCCTGGGATCCCTTCGTCAGAGGGGCCGCTCCCGCCTTAGCCACAGGGAGGAGGTGGAGGCCAGGTGTAGCAGTGGCACAGGCAAAGTCCACTCTGAGACACCGGGACATAGTGGGCCAAGTTCAACAAGGCAGAGGGGGCCTAGGGCTGGGAGCAACAACACCCACATGGCAGAAGGCTACTCCAGCTGAACGCCGGCGCCTGGTGGTTGAGGAGGTGCGCCACCAGGAAGAAGTGGACAGGTGTGCCAGAGCGGTGTCCCAAGCCAAGCAAGGCCGCTGGATGAGGTGGGAAGGTGTGGAGAGGAGGAAGATCACTTGGAGCGAGCTATGGAACATAGAGTCCAATATGCTGAGCTTTACTATCAGAGCCACATATGATGTCCTGCCCTCTCCAACCAACCTACATCTCTGGTTTGGAGAGGATCCGGCCTGTCTCCAGTGTCTTGCCCCAGCAACCCTGAAACACATCCTGGTGGGTTGTAAGACCAGCCTTATGCAAGGCAGATACACCTGGCGCCACAACCAAGTGCTGAAGTGCCTGGCTGCAACACTGGAGAGTAAGAGGGTGACCGTTAATGCCATGCCCCTGGAAGCCCAGACTACCTGCCGCCAACCAACATCCTTCGTCCGGGAAGGGGAGAAACATTCGATCAATCGATCGCCTCTAGACTCATGCCCACTGAACGCAGCCCGGGACTGGGAAATGCGGGTAGACATAAATCAGAGGCTCACCTTCCCACCCGAAATTGCAGCGACCAACCTGCGCCCAGACCTAGTCCTCTGGTCCAAATCCTGTCGACATGTCTTTATAGTGGAACTGACAGTCCCGTGGGAGGAAGCTATCGGTGAGGCATTTGAAAGGAAAAGATTGCGATATGCAGATTTGGCTGCCGAAGCAGAGGACCAGGGATGGAAGGTAAATGTGCGTCCAGTGGAAGTGGGCTGCAGGGGCTTTGTAGCTAGTTCCACCACAAGGCTGCTAAAGGAGGTTGGAATCAGAGGACAGACTCAGCGGAAGACCATCAAAGATCTTGCAACTGCTACTGAAAGAAGCAGTTACTGGCTGTGGCTGAAGCGGAAGGAGGCTGTATGGGCTCCCAAGTGACCTCATGGAGCCCCCGGTGCGACACACACACCCAGGTCTGATCAGCCTGTGGTGGGCCAGCCTCGGGTGAGGGTGTATTGTGATAAAGGCCGAAACACCCAATGATGCCGGGGTGCACAACTGATGATGTGTCGTATTGGAGGCACCAGGCGGTCATCCCCCAATCCAACGCCAATCAAGAGGGCATCTCCAACAACAGTGCTTGCTGAATGTCAAGGGATTTTAACATCTAGTCCTAGTAAATATATTGTTTGTAATGGAGTTGCATCATATAAATAAATGAATAGATATATTAAAAGTGGAAAGAGTTTAAACAATATTTAGTTTGACCTCTTGAGGTTGACAATGTTTTCTGAGGTTTAAACACCTACCTTCACTGATGCTTTGCTACAAAAGTTAACATTTAATCAAGGAAGTTTTGGAATGGCAGATTTGGCATGTGTTTTTCACTGGTACAAGTGCTAACATTTCCAAAAAAAAAAAAAAAATCCTTTCCCACGGTTTACTATTCATTTGTCATTAACTTCATTCATCAAAAGTTGTTATACCTGTTCCCACTTATGATTCATTTGACTGGGTGTGATCCAATAATATGATCACATAAAGAGAAAAAAGAGAAACCACTCCCTCTGCGATCATATATAATAAGGCCCTGCTGCGGTCTGATTTAGTGACAAAGCTCATCAAACTCAGTGACTTGCTCTTTCATAGCAGTTCTACATCAACATCATGGGTAAGTCATATAATATCAGCTGCTGACTGTTATTATACGATATAGTATTCTCATTTTGTGATAGTTTAGCACTGCATACATTTTTTGCAGAAATAATTATTCAAGGGTTTCAGGTGATATTTTCCATGTTGTTTCTAGCATGCCTTTATGGAGACATCCTGAAAATAGACACCACCGGTGCATCAGAGAAGACAGCAAAACAAGACAAATTAACCATAAAGGGTGAGAATGCATGACTGGATACAAATCACATATGACTCTTTTGTTTCATTTGCTAATATATGCAAAGTGCACCATGTTACAGTATGTATTAATACTTCCAGTTTGTCATAGGGGTTGAAGCCTCCAAAAAACTGGCTGAGACTGATCTAGTCCGGATGGAGAAATTCAAGAGTATAATTATCAAAGTTGGCAGAGCAAAGCAGATGGACCCAGCTGTGATTGCTGCCATCGTATCCAGAGAGTCCAGAGCCGGAGCTGTCCTGAAGGATGGGTGGGGTGACCATGGCAATGGATTTGGCCTCATGCAGGTAGGTCAGAAGAACTGATTTCTCTATTTCGAAATATCACGAGTCATGAGATAAGATTTAAGGTGGTGAGTACTACTAAACTAAAGCTGACTCCTAAATGTAAGTTGTAGATATCCCATGCAAGACATTTTTATACCAGCAAGAAATAAGCAGAGTACATTCAATATTTCTGAACATTTTAAATCATTCTCTTTTGATTATGTTTCTTATAGGTTGACAAACGCTACCACGCTCCAACAGGTACATGGGACAGTGAGCTGCATATCATACAAGCTACTGAGATACTCATTACCTTCATTAAAGAAATTAAAGTAAAATTCCCCAAGTGGACACAAGAGCAATGCTTTAAAGGTAGGTTGGGTTTACACTGAGAAATAAATAAACATAACTAGCATAAAAAAGAAAATTAGATGCAAATAGAAGTTCATCACTTAACTTTCAAGTCTCAGTTGTAGTATAATGTCTGTTTCAGGGGGAATATCAGCCTACAACGCAGATGTGAAGAACGTCAAAACGTATGAGCGCATGGACATCGGCACCACAGGAGATGATTACGCCAGTGATGTTGTTGCCAGAGCCCAGTGGTTCAAAAGCAAGGGTTACTGAAGAAAAACAGCAGTAAAACCCTTACATTAGTGCACTGAGAACCACCAGTCCTGATCCTCAACATTAGGCCTGCTGTATTGCTATGGTTAGTTAAAAATAGTTATTAGATGCTGGTGTATTCTTTCTCTTTTATGAGTTTGTGGTGTTTTCAAAATGAAACTACACAGTGCATTTCTTGTGATGATAGTAATGAATATCTGTTTAAATAAAGATCATTTATTTACTCCAATCATGTCCCTTGTCAAAAAATCCTATTGGAATTTCAGTTTATCCTTTAGGATCTTATTGGATTCTTAGAATCCTATTGGACATTCCGATTGATTTTAATGGAATTTCACTTTGTCCTATAGGATTTTATTTGATCCTTAGAATCCTATTGGACATTCCGATTGATTTTAATGGAATTTCACTTTGTCCTATAGGATTTTATTTGATCCATAGAATCCTATTGGACATTCTGATTTATTTTAATGGCATTTTAATTTTTCCTGTAGGATCTTTTATTGATTTGTATCATATTGGACATTGTGATTTTTAAATGGAAATTCACTTTGTCCTGTAAGATCTTACAGTGCCTTGCGAAAGTATTCACCCCTTAATTTTTTTCACGTTTTATGTTGCTGCCTTATGTTAAACTGTTTAAATTACTTTTTTCCACATCAATCTACACTCCATACACTATAATGGTAAAGCAAAAAAAAAGGTTTTTAACATCTTTGCAAATTTATTAAAAATAAAAAACTTAAATGATTCCATTGCATAAGTTCTCATACCCTTATCTGGGACAGTTGGAATTTAGCTCAGGAGCATTCACATTGCTTGTAGGTGTTACTAGACTTTGAGTGAAGGTAACCTGTGTCAAATTCAATTGAATGGGTATGATTTGGAAAGGCACACACGTCTTAATAAAAGGTCCAACAGCTGATAATGCATATTAGAGCAAAAACCAAGCCCTGGGGCAAAAGAACAGTCTGTAGAGCTCAGAAACAGGTTTGCGTCAAGCCACACATCTGGGGAAGAGTTCAGAAAAAAATTCTGCTTCATTTAAGGGTCACAAAAGCATGTAGTCTCTGTTACCCTGAATGGAAGAAGTTTGAAACAACCAGGATTCTTCTTGGAGCTGGCCTCCTGGCCAAACTGAGCAATTGATGGAGAAGGGCTTTGGTTAGAGTGGTGACGAAAAACCTGATGGTCACTCTAGTTGAGCTCCATGATCATATGTGGAGATAGGAGAAATATAAAGAAGGACAAACACCACTGCAACACTCCACCGATCTGGGCTTTATGGCGGTGTGGCCAAACTCAATCCTCTCCTCAGTGAAGACAAAAGAAAAAAAAGCACCTAAAGGACCCTCAGACTGTGAAAAATAATATTCTCTGGTCTGATGAACCTCAATTCTAAGCATCATGCTTGAAGGGAACCAGCTCTGCTCATCACCTGCAGAGTACCATCCCAAAAGTAAAGTGTGCTGGTAGCAGTCTCATGCTGTGGGCTGTTTTTCAGCAGCAGGGACTGAGGGACTCATCAGAGTAGAAGAAAAGCTCAATGCACCAAAATATAGAGATAGCCTTAATGAAAACCCAGTCAAGAGCATTCAGAACCTCAGACTGGGCAGAAGGTTTACCTTCCAACAGGACAGTGACCCTAAACACACAGCAAGAGGGGCTAATAGACAGCTCTGTGAATGTCCTTGAGTGGTCCAGCCACAGCCTGGGATTGAACCCAATCAAATATTTCTGGAGAAACCTGAAAATGTGCATCTGCTCCCATCCAACCTGACAGAGCTTGAGAGGTGAAGAGGTGAGGAGACAAATGGCAGATAATTGCCAAATGTTGATGAGCAAAGCTTGTCGCATCAAACAAAAAAGACTTGAGGCTGTAAAGGTGAATATTCAGTTAAGGGTATGAATACTTATGCAATGTATGTATTTGAGTTTTTATTTTTAATAAATTTACGAAGTTGTGACAATTCTGTTTTTGCTTTGTCAATATGGTGTATGGAGTGTAGATTGATGTGGGGGGGAAAAGTAATTTAAAGCAGTTTAACATAAGGCAGCAACATAAAAAAATGTGAAAAAAATGAAGGGGTATGAATACATTCTCAAAGCACTGTATTTGATTCTGTTAATCAATTACTTTTTAAAAGTAACACTGCATGTGTGTACTTGTAACCCTCAATAAAAATGCAGCCTATCTGAATACACACAAATATAACTGAAATTCATAATATTACAGTAAGGCAAAGATAATAAGTATGACATTTCATAATGTCTGAATAAGTTAAAATGCATTACATTTGAGTAGTAATTCATAGAAACACAAACATCTATATATGGTTTTGTCCTGACACTTCCCCTTTAAGAAATCTGAGTGTAGTGCGCGTGCAACTGTAGCGTGCATACTTTGAACAGTAACGGTCAAAGAGGAGAAGAAGCTGAGAAATCGAGTGAATAACGTTGTTTAACTTGTTAAAATGTATTTTAAGATGCTAAAAAGGAAGAGATAGTAATACTTATCTGATCTGCATCCTAAACGAACAGTTTTGGGTGAATGATATCTGTTGGTGAGTGGTTGAGCTCGTTTTATTGTAAGTTATGTGATTAGCACAGGAGTCCGCCCTTAACGTTACATAGCAAAATATATTGTTTAACAACTGATATTAATGAAATATTAATGTATGCTGTTTATAATAAAATGTCATTATATAAAACACTGGAGTAGTGAGTACAAAATGTCTGTTCTGCCATCATTTTGAGCTTTTTTGAATAGCGTTGTGCTTTACGGTTTTGTATAGCACTATTTTAATTATTTGTATTGATGGAGTAATAAGATGTTCTTATGGCCTGTTGTCCAGGTCAGGTTTTATGTTCCAGTTAAAAAGTTTGGCATTGGACAACGATTCTCCCGTGATATGTGTGCGTACATGGAGAAGAAGTGCATGACGAGAGAATTAAGGGAGCCATTGTCAGTGAGAGGACCTGCTGCGTTGCCTGGTAACCAATTGACCATATGCACAGAGCGCTCTTTAGAACTTCCGCATAGTTTTAGTTTAGTTTATTTTTGCACAAGAGTAAAATAGATAATATATATATATATATAATTATATTATATATATATATATATTATTGTAACAACTGGCTGTTATTTTATAGAACGTGGGGCTGACCGGAGCTAAGCTAGGCCACTGCACTATTACTGAACTAATAGCTAGCAGAAATGCGAGCACTCGTGTCCCATACACCGTACGACCATGAGTGTCTCTGTCAGCCAGAGCAGTGACAAAAAAAACAGTAGGAGCAGCAGTAATGTCTTCTTTTACCTTTTATTCTGAACACAGAATAAGAACTACACAGACAAGCCCATATTGCCAAGTCCCTCCCCTACACATCTCTCTCTGTGACGGTAACAGCACACTCTTTACATAACAGGGCAGTAAATGAACCAAACCCACCCACACTGACTTGAACATAAACACACATAACATTGCTGATGCAAAAACCCAACCATCTTACTTAAATAACGCATAAATCAACTCTAAACAAATACCATAATGCACCTGGCTGCTAGCGCCGATTGCCAGGTCATTACATAACCCCCTCCCAAGAGGGTTAGTGTCCCCACAACCCTAATCTCCCACAACAAAATCCAACAAATGTCCTGGCCGGCGTCGAACACGCTTCGGCCTCCCTGATGTTCCACTCCCAGCGCCAGGCTCAGTCCGGAGTCCGTCATTGTCCATCTCGGCACTGGGAGTGGACGGTGGGGAGCCGCCCTGGCTTCCACCAGTCTCTTGCTCTGGGGCCAGTGGGTGGTACGGTGCCAACCGGTCCTTATGAAGCACCACCCGTCTACCCCGTCCAGGCATTCGGACCCGGAAGACCACCTCTGAAATCTGGTCCAGAATCTCCCCAGGTCCCTGCCAATGATGAGTCAGTTTGGGTGACAACCCCGCTTCCTTTGGGGGCAGAACACCCAGGTCCCCTGGCCCAAGGGTAGGCCTGGGGGGCATCGTACGCCCGCTTCTGGCGGGCTCAGCATCCTAGAGCCTCCTCCTTGGCCAGGACCGTGCTCAGACGCTCCTTCAATCGTCTGAAGTAGTCCAGTTCTGGCCCACCAGCAATCTCTGGCTCGGGGGGCGACCCGAACACCAAGTCCACCGGCGTGCGGAGCTCCCTCCAAACATCAGCGCCGCCGGTGTGCACTGACTCGACTCTTGCACTGCTGTCCTATACGCCCACAGGACCAGGGGCAGATGCTGGTCCCAGTCTCTCTGATGCTGACTGGTCAAGATGGCAAGTTGGGTTGCCAGTGTGCGGTTGAACCGCTCAACCAGTCCATCGCTTTGAGGATGGAGGGGAGTGGTTCTTGTCTTCTTCACCCCCAACCGCTGGCACACCTCACTGAACAATCGGCTCTCAAAGTTCCGCCCCTGGTCACTATGAAGTTCATCCGGCACCCCGAACCGGGCGAACATCTCATCCACTAGTCGCTGCGCCGATGTGTAAGCACTCTGATCCGGCACCGCATACGCCTCTGGCCACTTCGTAAAGTAGTCCATAGCGACCAGGACAAAGCGGTTGCCGGCCTCTGTGATGGGGAACGGACCCAAGATGTCCACCCCGATCCTCTCCATGGGCGCCCCGACTAGGTACTGCTGCAACGGCGCATGAGAGCGTCGGCTGGGTCCTTTCTGTGCTGTGCAGACATCGCAGCAGTGAACGTGCAGCTCTGCATCCTGCCGACACCCCGGCCAGTAGAATCGCTGCCGCAGCCGCCGCACTGTCTTAGAGTTCCCGAAATGGCCGGCTCCAGCTGCCCCATGAACCCAACGGAGGACCAACGGCCGCAGAGTGTGGGGAACCAGGAGTTGCAGACGGTCGATTCCCCCCCAAGGTGCCTGCCACCGCCTGTAGATCACACCGTCGTGGAGCTCCAGGCTGCCCCACTGAGAATGAAGCGACTTGATCTCAGGACCCTGAGAGGACACGGCTGGCCAGTCTGGACGTGTTCGGGCCTCCAGCCAGCCCCTCACCTTCACCAGCACTCGGTCATTCGCCTGCTGTTGCCTCAGCTGCTCGGTGGTGAACGGTTCCCCATCTCCACCGCTGTCATCTGGCCCTACTGCCGCCGACGATGGCCCCAAACCTCTTTCTTCCTGACGACCACAGTACCGACACTCATCAGCGAGGCATGGGCGTCTGGAGAGGGCGTCAGCATTGGCATGCTGTCGCCCTGGTCGGTGCTGAACCTCAAAGTCATACTCTTGGAGGATCTCCAGCCATCTTGCCACCTGACCCTCTGGCTGGCGGAAGTTCAGCATCCAGGTGAGGCTAGCGTGGTCGGTCCTCAGTGTGAACCTGGTGCCCAGGAGGTAGGGCCTGAAATGACGGACCGCCAGGACCACCGCTAGCAACTCCCGCCGGGTGACACAGTAATTTCTTTCTGGGCGACTGAGGCTGCAGCTATAGTAGGCCACCACTCGCTCCCCAGCCTCCCCCCTCTGGCTGAGTACAGCCCCGACCCCCACGTTACTAGCATCAGTGTCCACAAGGAAAGGTTTGTTAGGATCAGGGTAGGCCAGGATAGGAGCGTCGATGAGAGCGGCTTTTAGCTGCCTGAAGGCCGCCGCACAGTCCTCAGACCACCCAAACCGCCGGCCCTTGTTTGTCAGCTGATGTAAGGGGCTGGCGATGGTTGCAAAGTCTCTGACGAACCTCCTATAATAGGAGGCCAGGCCCAGGAAGCTCCGTAGCTCAGAGATGTTGGTTGGTGGGGCCAATCCCTCACCGCGGCCACCTTTGTTGAGTCGGTGGCCACCCCGCTCTCGCTAACCACGTGCCCCAGGAAATGCGTCTGGCGGGTGAGCAGGTTACACTTGGCCGGGTTCAACCGCAACCCGGCACTACGGATGGCTGTCAGGACCTCCCGTAAGTTGTGGACAGCCTGGTCAAAGTCTCTGGCATGGACCAACAGATCGTCCAAGTAGACCACACAGCGAGTGCGGGGAATGTCTTTAAGGACACGCTCCATCAGCCTTTCAAAGGTGGCTGGGGCGTTACACAGTCCAAAGGGCATCACCCTAAACTGCCACAGTCCTTGCCCTATGGTAAACGCAGTTTTGGGCCGGGCCTCTGACGCCAGCTCTACTTGCCAATACCCGCTACGCAAGTCCAAAGAGCTGAACCAACAGGATCCAGCTACATAATCCAATGCATCATCAATGCGCGGCAGCGGGTATGAGTCCTTGCGGGTGACCGCATTTAGTCATCGAAAGTCCACGCAGGGGCGCCACCCCCCGTTTTCTTCCGCACCATGACCATGGGTGCGGCCCAGGGACTGTCCGAGGGCTCAATAATGCTGTTAGCTGCCATATCTCGGATCATTTCTTCGGCAGCATGGCGCTTAGCGAGAGGCAGTCGGTGGGGGCGCAAGCGAATGGGGGCAGCGAGGCCAGTGTCAATGTGATGCTGCACCAGAGCTGTCCGGGTACAGTCCCCCTCTCGAGCTGCAAAAATGTCCACAAATTCTCTCAATAGGTGTTGCAGCTGCTCCTGCTGCAGCGTGCTCAGATGCTCACCGCTTCGCCGCCCCAACTCCTCAACAGCAACAACAGTCTCAGGTGACGGGGGGGCGGATGGAGTGTGTGGTGGTAACGGCTGGGATGTGCTGGTCTGAGCTACAATACTCCCCCCGGGCTCACCCTGAGTCTCTGCAGCTCTTGTGCGGCGGCTGGGGGCTGGAGCCGGCAAGCACTGATGTCTGGACGGCGGCTGTGGGGCGGCAGCCTCTCCATGGCGGCTCCGGCCCAACCGGAGCGGCACGGTCTCGTTACCGAGGCAGAGGGCGGCCCCTGGCACGTCGACACGTGCTCCCCAGTGGGCCAACAAGTCCAGGCCAACAATGCACTCATCTCTGATGTCGGCGAGCCAGAACTCGTGGCGCGTCTGGCTCGTCCCCACCACCACAGACAACAGCTTCTTCCCAGGCATTACTGTCCTTTCACCCGTGACGGTGAGCAGTTCGATATTGGTGGGGGTCCAATCCTCTGGAAGAGGACCGGCCGTTCCTGACAACAGTCCTTTTCGTAGCAAGCAAATGGTGGACCCCGTATCCACCAGGGCGCTGCAGGGCTGCCCATCAACCACACAGTCCAGGTACAGTCCTCTGGTAAGCCCGCAGCGCCCCACAGTAGGGCAGTCATTGTGGAGGGGTGCCGAAGAACGGGGTGAGGGTCCCCTCACTGCCTCACTCCTAGGTCGTTTCCCGGGGGTGACATTGCCCGGGGCCGGGGGCTCGGGGCAGGGCAGTCCCTAGCGAAGTGCCCCGGTTCTCCGCAGCGGAAGCAGCGGTCTAGTCTGGACCTCCGTCGGGGGGTCACCGCTGGTTGGACCCGGCTGACCTCCTCCTCCTCAGGCTGGACCCCGTCCACCTCTCGTTCGGCTGCTCTCGTTAGCTGGCGCTGGAGCGGAGATCGACCTGTCATCGGCCCAGCCTGTAGCACCTCCTCGGCTCGCTCAGCCTCTCTCAGCGCCTCCCTCAGATCTCGGGGTGACAACAGGCGGACATGCTGGCGGAGCCGCTCTGGTGTAAGGCCCCGCAGGAAAGCATGGAGGCTCAGCTCTTCCCTCGCTGCGGCCGGAAAGGTAGGGTAGCCCCTCCGGGCATAGACCCGGATGTCAGCGGCGAATGCGCCCACACTCTCTCCTTCACGTCGACGTCGGTTAGTCAGCTCCTCCCTGCTCTGCTCTGCGGAGGTTCTCTGCCCGAAGCGGCGGTTGAGAGCAGCGGTGAGGGCCTGGAGATCACGCCGCTCTTCAGGGGACAGATCGATGAGGACCTGAAGTGCAGGACCCTCCAAGGCGAGGGCCAAGTGAATCGCTGTCTCCTCGCGGCTCCATCCATCGTGGAGAGCGGCCAGGTCGACCTGTGCCAGGTAAGGCTCCAGGGGCGTCAACCCGCTGTATCGTGGCAGCTTGGCAGGTGATCGTGTGAGGATGCCTGGGCGACCATTGATTTGTAGTGTCGGTGTGACGGCCGGTGGTTCGTTCTGCCCATGACCAGGAGGGCGGTACATTGTCCGGGGAACACTGGCGCCATCAGGTTGGTGCGGAGCCCTGCTCCTCCGTGTCGTCTCACTTGTCAAGCGCTCTAACATGATGCTGTTCTCTCGGATGGCACGCTCTAATTCGCCTATACTTTGCTCCATATCGGCGTCTTCTAAACAGCCCAAATCCCACTTCTGACACCACTGTAACAACTGGCTGTTATTTTATAGAACGTGGGGCTGACCGGAGCTAAGCTAGGCCACTGCACTATTACTGAACTAATAGCTAGCAGGAAATGCGAGCACTCGTGTCCCATACACCGCACGACCATGAGTGTCTCTGTCAGCCAGAGCAGTGACAAAACAAACCAGTAGGAGGCAGTAATGTCTTCTTTTACCTTTTATTCTGAACACAGAATAAGAACTACACAGACAAGCCCATATTGCCAAGTCCCTCCCCTACACATCTCTCTCTGTGACGGTAACAGCACACTCTTTACATAACAGGGCAGTAAATGAACCAAACCCACCCACACTGACTTGAACATAAACACACATAACATTGCTGATGCAAAAACCCAACCATCTTACTTAAATAACGCATAAATCAACTCTAAACAAATACCCATAATGCACCTGGCTGCTAGCGCCGATTGCCAGGTCATTACAATATATACAATCCATATACTGTGCAGGGAGAGGCAGAAAACCCAAAGGGCTTATTTAGAGCCTCCACCTAAACAATGAAAAAACAAACTCATAAAACTAAAAGAAAAACTTTGATTACAGTAACAAATATATAAATACAAATGATTACAAATTAATTACAACATATGTCGAAAAATAAATAATAAAACCCGGAAATAATATACTCAAAAAAACAAACCATATGGTACATAAAATAAATTAAAAAAGACATGATAGATTATTGCATTTAAAATGATCCTTTATACATCTTTTATAACAAGCCAGCTCGTAAACTTCCAGTAAAGCTGATTTAATGTTCAAGGTCAAGGTCAAGGTTTATTTGTCACATACACAATCATACAGAGTACAATCAGCAGTGAAATGCAGGGATTTTTTTGAAGAAAAATACAGCAAAAAACAGAGGATAGAGGGGAGAAAAAAAATAATCCCCATACTATACTCCAAAAAAGGGGAGTACAGTGTGCGAACAGAAAAAACACCCCAGCAAAAAGCACATAATAATACAACATAGACACACGACTTGCAACAGGGGAGGGTAATCCAGCTCTGGCAACAGCCATCCAGACCATCGCTAACCCAGCAGCGCTAGTCACAGACCCGTTTGTCAGGCTGGCGGTTCAAAGCGACGGAGGCGTGGATCAGGGTTGGGGAAGTGAATGCATATGTGTGTGTGTATCTGTAATAGTTTGTAATCAGTATGTGTGTGTATGTGTAATCAGCAGTTGTCTGAGGAATGGGTAGGAGTGCAGAGAGCTTCTCCCAGCAGTGCTTCTCAGGGAAGATTTATCCATAGCAACCTTGGCCAAGGTCGCCGTGGCAGAAGGGAGCCAGAAGAGATAAGATTGAGCTTGTTTAGTCTTAGTGCGAGTAACCACATTCCAATTCTATGGCTACTCTTTATGTCCATTCTGGTCTCCGTCAATTTTCCTTTCCAAAGCCGTGAGCTTTTCCGTGATAGAAACCATATCGCGGTTAATAGTCTCAGTCTCAATGCTGACCGCTCTGCCCACTGCTTCAATCATGACGGGCAGCCTTGTGAGGCTTTGAACAGCTGTTCCCGTATCCTTAATTTTTCGATAACCCAGGGCAAAGCCTAATCCAATCAGCAGAAGACCTGTTATCATGGTTCCGAATAGGTAGATGTCTTCGATGTCCCCCACGGAAAGAGCCGCTAAACACACGCCATCGTGTAGCCAGCGGGGTACGTTCCGTCAGGGCAGTTAGGTTCCCCCGAACCTGTGCTTCTCGTCGAGAAGATGGTGTCAATTGCGTTGAGAGACCAGTTGATCAAATCCATATTTCCAGTTTTGAAGTTTTGAGGAGCAATGCAGAGAGAGTCTCTCAAGTATTATTACACGATACAAGACAAGAGAGCAGGCAGGCAGGGAAAAAAAGGGAGAGGATGGGGAGTGAGAAAATGCGACCGCCTCCGTTGAGAGCCAAAGAGAGAAAAAGGTTGTTGTGGTTTAAAAAAGAAAATGTTGTGGTTTATATAGGTAGAGACTCTTGAGACCCTTATAGAAACCTCTCCTGCCTTGTTCTTGTCAGACATCGAGAAAAAAATGATAATAATTGCAACATGGTAAATAATGATAGCATAACAACAATGATAGATGATGCCTTTAACTTTAGCTAGAGATGCTATATCCCAAATGACATCATAATGGTATTATTGATAATCAATAACTTACCTTCATAGTCATGAACACATTTTAAACACTTATAATATTTGCCTTCTCAACTCTATGGCTGTGCAGTAAAATTCACTTTAAAGATATACTTTACATTCATGAAGATGACATGAAAGAAATGTGTCTCCTAGCGAAAAACAAAGACTTTTAAGATGAAAATGTTATTAAATTATCATTATAACTAGTAGATGGCAGCAGAGGATCACATTAGCTCAGCTGCCATTTCAACTCCAAATTTGTGTGCTTTTATTGTACTGAAGTATAAAGTATAGCAAGTGCAGGAATCACAAAGTCTCATGTCATTTTATAAATAAATAAATATGCCCCGACACCAACAGCATATAAGGGAGAATTATTTAAACTAGTTAACTACAGATTAAATAAGTTCATTATTAATGGTATAACAATTAAATAATGCATTAAATATTGTGAAATATTTTTAGATTTAATTTAGTATCTACATTTAAGTTTTATCTTTAACTGTAAAAGCTGCTAAATATAACAGTCAACACAGACTTGTTACTGTTGTAGTTTTGCTACTCTAAATTTAGTCTGAATCACTTAATGCACAACTATATTTTGACATTGGCTTGTCTTCCATTATCAATGTCAATCATAGCAATGAGTCCCTGAACAATTTAGCAGATTTACCCACGTAATATTTAACACCCGCATTTGTCATTCCTGAAATGGTATGCGTGGACGTTTAGTCCTCTTAGATAAACAAAAGTTTTCTTCAAATTTTGAATGGATTTTGCACAGAAAATAAGCAGAGCGCACCTCTTACAGCACAGTACAATTGACTGGAAATGACTGAGCTGGCTTACCAACAACCAGGAAGTAATTGTGCATATGGTCAATTGACAGAGCATTAGTGATTGCTTTGAAATATATTGGATAAAGTATTTTTCATACTTTTCCCCGGTTTTCCCTTAACTGAATTGGATGTGTTTTTTTTTCTCTCTCTCTTTTTACATTTCACACAAACTGAACTTTATTACATTTATCGCATGAAATGAACAGTATTATACACCTCAAAGGGAAATTAAACTGATTTACGATATCAAATTCTACTTACTGTTTGATGTTTTATTGCTCTGTGTTGTGATGTGATTGTGTTTGCTATTATTATTATTGTTACAGTAAAGTGTTATTTTTTATATTCAACTTCTGGTCTCCTGGTATAAGCTTTATATCTTCCTCCCCAATTCTTTTCGAGTCTAGAACTGGTCTAGTGGATATTTGCATTGGAGGATGCAAGTGCTACATACTGTATGTGTGTGTGTGTGTGTGTCATCAATCAATTATCAGTGCCTTAGAATTTTTTTTTGCACTAATGCTGTGCTGCACAAATCACCTCCCATGTTGTTTTCAATGTTACTGCAGGTTGTGCAACATACAATGAACAATGTCTACATCAGGGTGAATTTAAGCAAACTCCAAGTACTATTTGTTAGTAAAACAAATACAGTGGAAAAGTGCACCTTTAGAATAATAATAAAAAAATCCTATAGGATTAAAATCCCATTAAAATCCTATAGGAACGGTTCCTACAGGATATTTATTTATTGTCCTATAGGACTATTCCTATCGGAATCCTATAGGAATGGTTCCAAAATACGATAGAAATTCCAATTAGAATCCTATACAATTTTCCTATTGGAATCCTATAGGATTTTTTGACAAGGGACGTGTTTACTATTTATAATAGGCCTTATGAAGTCTTTCCAAATCTGCATTAAATTAGCCTCATATGTAGGCTATTCTTCATTGCTCATGGAAGTAACTTTTTGAAAGAGTGTGTTATTGTCGACAGAGGGCGATGTGGAGCTCATCCTGCACTCACACACATGCCACTGGAGAATGTCATTAGTACAAATCTCTGTTTCGCTCGCTTAAGGATGACCAGATATCTCTAGGATTTTCTTCACTTTGTAAGTACATGTCTGCGTTCACGCATTAATGAGCGAATTTGGTTCTGTTGAGGCTTTTTGTCGGTTTTTAGCTGACTGCGCTGCACAAAGCGGTTGTTTGGGAAGTTTGGGAAGCGAACATCTCCATCACTTTCCGCTAAATCCAGTGAATAATGTTTGCTGAGTTGTAACTAACGATTTGTTATTCGGTTGTTTATTAGTAGTATGGGTTTTTAAATAGTGTTTTGTAATGACTGCTGTAAAAGAGGATAACTTCAGAACATTTAACAGTGCTCTAATAATGTAAATATTCAGAGCATCGAGCTGACATCAATGCCTGAAAATCTGCGACGTTTTACGTATTTACTTTTTTTTTTTTTTTTTAAACGAACAACTATAGTACCTTTTTTAGTTAAAAGTTTTCAAACGTTTTAGTTGTTAATGTTGTTGTTTCTAAGTCATGTGTACCTAATATCTTTGTTTTCTTGTATTGTTTTAAAAATTGAGAACCACAAAACTACGATTCAGAGTTATTGACTGATTGGATATCTTTAGGCTACTTATATAAATAGAATAAATAGACAGGTAGCCATATATAATCAATGCTGCATGTAAATCTATGTAATTTTTTAACAGTATGATCTAACCACCAACATAGCTAGAAAATTAGTTTTAAACTTTTCAAGGCCTGTAAGAGTAAACTGTTAAACGAGACAAAAGAAGTGTATTCTAGATACTGAATTGCAGGTTTTTCTGTTCTTTAGGGAAAGTGCCCTATCTGCTCAGAGCAGATCAAATGACTCTTTTCTTGCTCTCAGCGGTGTGTTTGATGATTACTGTACAGACAGTCTCATGATCAATGTCCTTCTCCATATGTTCAGTTAGTATTTGGAGAAGTTGACATGAAATTTCAGGCAGTTTTAGAGAAGGCTGCTGTGCTGTGACATGTTATAATTCATCTTAAAATATTTAAATCGACTGTTTTTTTCTAAATTGACTTGCAACAATAAGGCTGTTCTTAACTTGATGACAATTCTATATTTTCATGCCGTTTTATGACCTCGTAATAATTGAGAGACTACATTTATATATTGGTTCTTTTAAAATTGTTTTTATCAAATTGCAAAGCTATACAAAATGATCTACTGAAGATATAAAAGCAGGGTTATTACAGTTAACTATAACTAAAACATTTTTTAAAAAATCCTTAGTTTAAATAAAATAAACATTAACTGAAATTAAATAAAATATATAAAAAACTTAAACTTATTTCAGCTAGTTGCCAAGGCAATAACTGAAAAACTAAAATATGAATGAATAAAATTGTGTATATATTAAAAATAAACTAATGAAAATGATAAACACACAACAAAATTGGCAAAATTTTAACATTAAAATGAAAACAGAAAATATAAAAATAAGAACTAATTCAAAATATTAATAAAACTGTAATAGTATCTAGTAATAGTGATACAAAAATAATACTGCATAAAGGTGATTTTAAAAGTGGATTGTTTTTCAATAAAAGGTCACTAGTTACTGGACCCAAAATGTAAACAATTCTTTAACTAAAATAAAATAAGCTATATATATATATATATTAGGGCTGCCTGTCAGTTGTTTAAATTTTTTAATTACAGGGTGCTGCGATTTATTAATCTAATTAATCGCAAATTAAATTTGGCTGTGAAAATAGCCCCAAAAGATAATGTAAAGCTATTATTGTGTTAAATGTTTAGGCTACAACGGCCTAACATAAAGTATGCAACATAAAAGAAGATAATTTGAGAAACAACTTGTTCATGCAATGAAAGTCACTGGTAACCAAAACAGCTTTTTTACCAACAGTTTTCAAAATATCTTATTTTATTTTGTGTAAGAAAGTAGGCTAAGTCATTCAGGTTTGATACAACATGAGGGTGAGTAGCCTAAATGATGACAGAATTTTTTTTTTTTTTTTTTAAATAAATGAAATTATACTCTAAAGAAGAAACTAAAACCCCAATATATTGATTTTTAGGGCATAACTGCATTTATGGAGTTGTTACCCTGTATCATATTTGTCAACAGTCAACTGTATGAGATGTAAGATGATGTCCAGGTTTGGGGCGGGGCCAGTGCATTAACTGCGTTAAAATATTTTAATCGTGTTATTTTTTCATAACTAATTAATTAAGTTAACGCGCTAAACTGACAGCCCTTATATATATATATATATATATATATATATATATATAATTAATATAATATATATATATATATATATTAGTGCTGTCAAATGATTAATTGCGATTAATCACGTCCAAAATAAAAGTTTTTGTTTACATAATGTGTGTACTGTGTACATAAATTATGTATAAATAAATACACACTGCATGTATATATTTCAGAAAGATATGTTCTGTTTATATATTAAATATATATATTTATAATATAAATTATATGAATATAATATAGACTTGTAAATACATGTAAATATTTTCAAAATATATACTGTATGTGTGTGTATTTATATATATATACTTAATAAATATACAAAGAACACACACATATATTATGCAAACAAAAACTTTTATCTTGTATGCGATTAATCACAATTAATCATTTGACAGCACTAATATATATATAATGTCAGGTGACTTTGTTTAATAAAAAAAAGGAAAGGTTTTCTACCTTGTAGAAAACAAGAGATGGCACATCACACAACATCTGTATTTAAATTACAACACTCATTAACTTTGTGTATTTCTCATGAGTCGTTTAAACAGGCAAATAGCTGAATTGTATTTTCATTAGTTAATTAAACCCCTCTGAGCATGTGCTAACAGAGACTGTTGTCCTGTAAAGTATCTTTTGATGATGAGCCAGGTTAATTGTCCTGTTGTGTCTGTAAAGGAACTTTGGAAACCCAGGGTGCAATTATTTCATTATCATCATCTCATTAAACTATTAAAATACTCCATTTGGAAACCTCTCTCCAGAAACGCCACACACCGAGATTTAAAGAGCCTGGAAAACAGGGATACAAAGTTAACTGGTCACAGATAGAGGAAAAGAGCAGCTGAATGGGTTGTGCTCAATGGTCAAGCTGTGTGGAACCAGCTGGATGCTTTTTATTGTAAGAGTAAAGGACTTAACGGACACATGGAGGGCTCATGGCTTTGTTTTTCTCAGGAGAGGATAGACTTTGCATGATGACAGGAACTTGTATATTCATCTTATAAGTTATTTCGAACCATCTCAATCTGCACCGTCCCGCTTTTCGGGCCTCTGAGCCGAGGGGTATCATTTCTTGGGTTATTTACAGTTTGGCATGCATGGCCTTAATTAGAGTGTGGGGTAGAGCGCTGCCTCAGAAGATGTGTTCCAGATGTGGGCTGGAATTCAGAGAGCTTTGTAAAGAAAAGAAACAGTGCTCTGCAGGAGATGCCTAAAGAAACTCGAGTCAGTGAAGACTGTTGAAGGGATTGACAGAGTTGAATTGGGGGGCGGGGGTTTCTGGATCTTTTCAGGGTTAAATATTCATGACTGTGTCTGGGTCTTTAAAAGAATGTAGTCTGATTTGTTCTGGCTGATTCTGTGCTTTAGGTGATTGATCTGATTGAGTGATGGTTAATGTTACAGCTCTATCACCTGTGATAATGCACTTATGAGTTCGAGCATGTGTATCATATAAAAAAAATCAGCATCAGGAACAACAACAACAAAAAAAACAGGTTGGAGCATGATACCAGCAACACCAAGGTCATGGGTTAAATTCCAAGGGAATGCAAAACCTGTATACCTTGAATGCAAGTGTCTGCCAAATGCATACTGTAAATGTTTAACTAATGATTTGGGGTTAAAACTCACATACATGCATATTGAAAAAAAATATACTGTTTACGTTTGGGGTCGGTAAGATTTAAAAAAAAAAAAAAGTTTTTGAAAGAAGTCTCTTATGCTCACCAACACTGCATTTATTTAATCAAAAATACAGTAAAAACAGTGATATTCTAAAATATTACAATTTAAAATAACTGTTTTCTATGGAAGCCCGTTTCCGCCACTGAATAAAAAATAAAAAAAGGTTATTGCGACTTTTTATCTCACAATTCGGACTTTATTTCTCAGAATTGTGAGTTTATATCTCACAATTATGACTTTTTAACTTGCCATTGCATGTTTGTATCACGCAATTATGAGAAAAAAAGTCAGAATTGTGAGATAAAAAGTCGCAATTACCTTTTTTATTTTTTATTCAGTGGCGGAAACAGGCTTCCATAGTTTTCTATTTGAATATATTTTAAAATATAATTTATTCCTGTGATGCAAATCATAATTTTCAGCATCATTACTCCAGTCTTCAGTGTCACACGATCCTTCAGAAATCATTCTAATAAGCTGATTCGTTGCTCAAGAAACATTTCTTATTATTGTTAATGTTGAAAAGAGTGCTGCTTAATATTTTTGTGGAACCTGATACATTTTTCAGAATTCTTTGATAAATAGACAGTTTAAAAGAACAGCATTAATTCGATTTTTTTATGCAACATTGTAAACGTCTTTACTTTAAGTGCTGATGAAATGAATGTTATGCTCAATTAATTTTATTAACTTTAATCTTTAAACAAATAAAGTCCTGCTGAACCTAAACTTTTGAACCGCTTAAGTGTATATCTTAGTATATATACATATCTTACCTTTCTTATAAATTTGAATTGCCGTTTTGCGTTCATTTTAAATGGTCGTACATTTGTAAATCAAAACAAGTGAATTTATTAAAGGGGTCCTATTATGCTCTTTTACAAAGTCTTGATTTTGTTTTGGGGGTGTACTAGAACATGCTCTCATTCTTGGTGGTTCGAAAATCACATTATTTTTCACATAATCTACATTATTACAATACCTTTTTACCCAGCCTCACAGAAAAAGCTCGATTAGTTCCAGGTTTGATGAAGGCCCGCCTTCCGAAAAACGAAATGTGTTGTGATTGGTTAGCTGTCCCAGTGCATTGTGATTGGCGAACAGCTTAGACGTGTTTTAGACGGCAAATTAATTCTCTGCCAGCGGGAGGCGCTGTTGGAGTGGGAGAGCTCGAGGTTTCCATGGTAACGCTGTACACAAAACAGAGCTCCTCTCACAAACGCTGCTTTATCAGACATTACATGCAAGATGAAATGAAAATGACATCTATAATTTTCTGAAAACAGTTGGTTTCCATCAGAAATACAGTGATATCACGATTTTGAAGCGTGCAGTGCTCAACCAAGCGTTCTTTCAAATTTCCGTAGGCGGGATTTACAATTTGTGATGTCACAAATACAGGAAAACAACTTTGTAGTCCAAAAGCCGTTCGTTGTAGTTCTTGTTTTTCTAAAAATCAAAATATCTCCCTTTGGAGTGGACTTTGAGATTTGTAACTTTGTAGATCGTTTTATGCCCAAACATACTACACACTGACTAAAATTCAAAAAGTGAAAAAGCATAATAGGACCCTTTTAAATGTAGTCCATGTAGTCAGTTAACTACAATGATCCATACAGTGAGGAAAATAAGTATTTGAACACCCTGCTATTTTGCAAGTTCTCCCACTTAGAAATCATGAAATTGTCATCGTAGGTGCATGTCCACTGTGAGAGACATAATCTAAAAAAAAAAAATCCAGAAATCACAAGGTATGGTATGATACAGCTGCAAATAAGTATTTGAACACCTGAGAAAATCAATGTTAATATTTGGTACAGTAGCCTTTGTTTGCAATTACAGAGGTCAAACGTTTCCTGTAGCAGGTTTGCACACACTGCAGGAGGGATTTTGGCCCACTCCTCCACACAGATCTTCTCTAGATCAGTCAGGTTTCTGGCCTGTCGCTGAGAAACACGGAGTTTGAGCTCCCTCCAAAGATTCTCTATTGGGTTTAGGTCTGGAGACTGGCTAGGCCACGCCAGAACCTTGATATGCTTCTTACAGAGCCACTCCTTGGTTATCCTGGCTGTGTGCTTTGGGTCATTGTCATGTTGGAAGACCCAGCCTCGACCCATCTTCAATGCTCTAACTGAGGGAAGGACAAAAAATACAGGTCATCCTCTCCTTAATACAGTGCAGTCGCCCTGTCCCATGTGCAGTCCAAAGCATGATGCTACCACCCCCATGCTTCACAGTAGGGATGGTGTTCTTGGGATGGTACTCATCATTCTTCTTCCTCCAAACACGTTTAGTGGAATTATGACCAAAAAGTTCTATTTTGGTCTCATCTGACCACATGACTTTCTCCCATGACTCCTCTGGATCATCCAAATGGTCATTGGCAAACTTAAGTCGGGCCTGGACATGTGCTGGTTTAAGCAGAGGAACCTTCCGTGCCATGCATGATTTCAAACCATGACGTCTTAGTGTATTACCAACAGTAACCTTGGAAACGGTGGTCCCAGCTCTTTGCAGGTCATTGACCAGCTCCTCCCGTGTAGTTCTCTGATTTCTCACCTTTCTTAGGATCACTGAGACCCCACGAGGTGAGATCTTGCATGGAGCCCCAGTCCAGCTTCTTCCATTTTCTAATGATTGCTCCAACAGTGGACCTTTTTTCACCAAGCTGCTTGGCAATTTCCCCGTAGCCCTTTCCAGCCTTGTGGAGGTGTACAATTTTGCCTCTAGTGTCTTTGGACAGCTCTTTGGTCTTGGCCATGTTAGTAGTTGGATTCTTACTGATTGTATGGGGTGGACAGGTGTCTTTATGCAGCTAACGACCTCAAACAGGTGCATCTAATTTAGGATAATAAATGGAGTGGAGGTGGACATTTTAAAGGCAGACTAACAGGTCTTTGAGGGTCAGAATTCTAGCTGATAGACAGGTGTTCAAATACTTATTTGCAGCTGTATCATACAAATTAATAGTTAAAAAATCATACATTGTGATTTCTGGATTTTTTTTTTTAGATTATGTCTCTCACAGTGGACATGCACCTACGATGACAATTTCAGACCCCTCCATGATTTCTAAGTGGGAGAACTTGCAAAATAGCAGGGTGTTCAAATACTTATTTTCCTCACTGTATATATATATATATATATATATATATAAAAGAATAAATTGTGGCAAGTCATGCTGTACAAGACATGTTAGCTTTCCAAAAGTATTTAGCCCCCCAAACATGAAGAAAGCCTTCAAAAAGGAAGTCAAGGACGTTTAAAGGAGAATTTGCTGATTATCAAGCAACCACATACAATGACTGCATGAATGAATCTACTGATAATGCTCAGCCTTATGGCCCTCTTAAGAAACTGTATGTCTGAAATGAAATACATATGGGTTTCTTCAGCGGCAGAGCAAAAAGGTCTCAGGAAATACCAACCTGGCTTTTTTCATAAGGAAAACTGACTGACATTCCACCCAGACTGTAAGACGTATGCCTGCAGTGCAACTCCATAGAGACTCAGTTCACCATATGTGTGTGGTAAAAATAAAGGGGTTTGACAGCTATCACTGAGTGTGAACTTGACGTCTATGTCTGCCTATATCAGTCTGTGCCATTTAATATGAAGCATGAATCTCCTCAACCGGAAGAAAATACTTTTTCGAAATCCAGCGTTTGCTATTGTTTGTATTTAAGAAAAAGCACCGGCAAAAGCAATGGAAACATGAACCAGCAAAGCTTTGTTTACACTTTTGCCGGGTACTCCTACACGATTTGCCTGAGGGGGAAGGAAAATATTCAAAACTGGCAGGAACGCGAAACATTTGTATGTAGTGGAGTCTTATGGTTTGAGGTTGTGTGCACAACACATTTTCTAAAGAAAATAATGTATATGATGAATGTCCTGTCACTAAAATGTCCAGTCACTTCCGTTAGAGTACAATATCATCTGCAGCCTAGAACCATAAATCTGGCTCTTCAACAGTCAACCTTCTCCTAAAGTAAACGAGTATTTTTATTTACATTCATGAACCAGGAACACTTTGGTCCATATTCACTTAAAAATAAAGGTTCTAAAAGGGAACTTTCACAGTGATGACATAGAAGAATTATTTTGGGTTTAGAAGAACACTGAAGAACATTTGAATTATCTAAAGAACCTTTTGTGAAACAGAAAGGTTCCATGGATGTTAAAGGTTCTTCATTGAACTATTGATGCCAATAAAGAACCTTTATTTTTAAGAGTGTAAGTTAAGCCATTCTGAGCAGTAAGTGTTAAGTTTTCACTAACGGTGTCTATTAGCTGACTAAATATTGGGTTAAAAGTTGCTAATGATTTATTCAAACTGTGTTGGCCGTCTGACTGGCTTTCCAACCCCCTTTCATGGGCCAGAATGAGCCCCCCTTCAGACACAAAGGTGGTATCTCCTCAGGGAGCTGCCCCATCTGATTATCAAATGACGCCTGGCCTGTCGGCGATAAGCCGCTGGGGTGAGACAATAGCAGCTGATTCTCTGGATTAGGTGACGGGGGTTGGAGAAGAAAAGGGAGGGGGGAATCCACGGGGGTTGGAGAGAAAAGGGAGGGGGAATCCAAGAGAAAGAGACCGAGAGCATTCTCAGTCCTGAGAGACAGGCTACTGGAGCACACATGTACTTTCCCTGTGAAGGATACACAGTCTCATGAGCTTCTGCTCTTTTAAAAACACCCCATGTGAAGATATGAACAAGGAGATGTTGGTGATTTGATAAAACCGATGTGAAGATTCACTTTTGGACCTTGTACAAAGGATGCACTAAGGAAACTGCTTTTGGGGTGAACTTTGACACCATGGCTGGATTTTACAGCTGCTTTGGGGACAAAAAGTAAGTTGGAGCCTTTTGTTTGTGTGAAAACTTAATTTAAAATGACTTCTAGTATAGTTATAAAACACTTCACACTTATCTTGTGCTTGAGGTTGCATTTTAGTGGCATGGTTGCATATAAAACTGTGATTGTTTACTAGTGGAGCACTGATGAAAATAATTGTTTTGTATGTACTCTCAGAAAACAAAGGTTCAAAAACTGTCACTGGGGTAGTGTTTTTTTTCAAAAGGTACAAATATGAACCTTTAAGGTACTAAAATGCACCTTTAGGGGTAAATACGGTACAAATGTGTACCTTTCGAAAGGGTACCGTCCCAGTGACATCTTTTGTACCTTTTTTTCTGAGAGTGTGAGTACATACTTGACTTGAAGTCTTTTGTACTGTAAGGTTTCTTTTGTGAATGCACTATAATAGCTTCTTAGATGAACTCTTTCAATTAGAGTCTCTTTAAAAGCTCTTCTATCTAATGGTCTCATGACATGTCCAACAAGACCCTACTCATCACCACTGGTTGGTATTTCAAGACTGCTGAGAGAACATGTTGTTTACCATTGGGTTTCGTCCAGACTCTTTGCAAGTTTAGAAAAGAGACTGTTTTGTTTATCATTTCTTTTCACAGAATTTGCCATTTATTATTGTTTGTTCTCCTAGTCCAGACCCCAGAGACGAAATGAATGTACAATAAGAGAGTTTGGATTTCTTATTGAAATATAATGTTCCTTATTCAGGTCTAAATGTAAAATTTGACTTTGCAAAGAGACTGAAAACATGCTAAAGGTTTGGACTGTAACCAGCTTCATCCTTACATTCTGACCTACCTCCATTTTTCACACCATTTATGGTCCTTGCGCTCCTGTGAGAGTGCTACTTTGTTTGTATCTACACAGTGTATCTATTTGGCAAGAAACTTGAGCCATCCCATGAAAAAAGAGTCCAAATGTTAATGTTCTGACCTAGGGGTGGGCGATATGATCAAAATCTTATATCACGATATGACTAATTTTATATCACGATAACGATATATATCCTGATATAGTATTTTTTTCTTTTAAAAAGCTTTTTATGATATTAAAATCTTTGATACTATAGAATTTTCATAATCCTTGTCACCAATGTCAATATCAAACTAATACAAGCCTAAAAAGAGACACACAAAAAAACCTCAAGCTCACTGAAGATAAATAAACAGTCAGTGATAAAATAAGAATAAGAAACTAATTGCAAGCAATAGGACAAAAAACTACAATAAATAAGAAAAGCTACATACATTGTGTAAATTAATTAGTCTTCACTGTGTTAATTATATCTATCTATCTATGATAGATATAATTAACACGTGTATTATGTATAGATTCTATACATATATATAAATATATCATTATAATTTATTTTTTTAAATAATATTTATATATAGGTATAGAATATATACATAATACACGTGTTAATTATATCTATCATAGATAGATAGTGCTGCTGTATCTATCTATCTATGATATATATAATTAACATGTGTATTATGTATAGATTCTATACATATATATATATATATATATATATATATATATATATATATATATATATATATATAAAAATATATCTTCTTTTTTTAATTTCTTATTAAAGTTACAAAAGTGATTTAGTCAAGAGCAGTGAGAGATTTTCTAGCAATGTTAAATTAACCCTCTAAGCGCCAAAGTCGCAAAATTGCGACAAGACGTCATACTTAATCAAATAGACCTTAGTTCCTTATATGGTGTAATATCTCATTTGTATTCCCTACCACTAGATGGCAGACATGTAGTACTTCGATTCTAGACCAAAATTACGTCCTGTTCCTATTCAAAGTGTTCGAGGAAATAGCAGAGAAATGAGCGATCGTGTCATTGATGCGGAAGCAGTTCAGTTCACAGCGTAACGAGTGAATAGTGAGATTTGTGAGAGAAAATCGCCAAATGGCTAATAGAAAGTTGTACCGTGAGGATGTGTTGCAAATGTTATTCGCCGATTCTGACTCTGAAGGGGAATATTTGCCTTTTGGAAATGACGATCGGCCGTCTAATGATCGCGCTTCTCCCGGTACATCTTTGCAGCGCAATGGTGCCGCCGTGCAAGGCGAGAGTTCACGAAGCACAAACAAGTGATCAGTTGACCCTTTGCCCAACGGGGATGGGGGTGGCAGGGGTGGACGTGGTCGTAGTGTCCATAGGAGAGCTGCTGATCTCTGAGCTCACGGAGTGCCGCTCTCGCCGCGCCGCGGTGCTGATGATCGGCCAGATTGCGTCTTTTTTTCTGATCGCGCGCGCTCTACGGGCCGCCAGTACAGGTGCAGTCAGTGTGGGGTTGGTCTACCATACTCTCAAGAACTATAAACTGTGTCACTTAGATACCTGAATGGGCAGATAGCTGGTCAACTGATCACAAAATAGGCACATGTATTTCACTATGGCAGAGTAATATAGTAATAATTTACTACTTTCTCCCGTTTTACTGTTGATTTCCTCTTTTCCTGATCATTTGGAATGAGGATAAAAAGACAAAAAACAAAACAAACATGCAAATAAGCTCAAACATCCATTCAATATCTATTATTTCCTGAATATTACTGATGAACTGATCAAAAAGTAGGCTACTGTTCACATGAGTTTTACTACTATATAGGATAGTAATATAGTAATAATTTAGTACTTTCTCCTGTTTTATTGTTGATTTCCTCTTTTCTGATCATTTGGAATGAGGATAAAAAGAGAAAAAAAACAAACAAACATGCAAATAAGTACAAACATCAATTTAATATCTACTATTTCCTGAATATTATGAAATTCAAGAGGGCCGCCCCCCTGTTGACGTCATAATATGCTAATTAGATGAGTATATTTACACCCCACATAAACTTTAGGTCATGCCCAACATTTTTCTAATTTACAGTAGATCTCTATCTTTAAGCCCTTTCAAGCCACAAGCTTTTGAAATCTTGATGTCAAAATCCAGCATTTAAAAAAAAAAACCCTGGCGCCTAAAGGGTTAATAGGAATGGCAGACAGAACGAATATTGGACCGCTTCCCCTTTAAGACCAAAGTCCGGATCCAATGTTACATATGCGTTTTCTTTCTTAAAACCTAAATCGCTGTGTTTGAGGATACTTGCAAAGACGGGGATTCTGACGCATAAGTGTGTTTATGTAATCGTTCAAAGCCAATAAAGCGAAAAAAAAAAAGCGCGATCCTCTCACACAGAAACAGAGACGGCGCACACATAGCTCTGTTGTTTGCGTTTCAACAGCTTAAAATCGGTTGTTTTAAAACTGCAGTGCTTAAAAACGCGTGCCCATGCTACAGATGTAGTCCCTCGTTTAGTTCTGGTCGTTCTCCACCTGCTTCTGTCTCCCCTTCATGCCCCGTGGTGGCGTGTAAAGATCGCAGTCATCCAAATTATGAAAAAGTACCGTAAACAATGTATTTTGCGACACCACGAAATAAACGATAGAACATAATATGAAACGATAGACTTTTTATTTCGTCCATCCGATATATATCGTCATATCGCACAGCCCTATTCTGACCCCTTTTGGTTTTGACCTCTGAGCTTGTTGATGTTGAGGTCAAACTTTTCCTAGTTTCTCATCATCTTGCGCAGTTGATGAGGTTGTTGTTTTTAGCAGGCTTCTGCTATCTTTTAAGACATGTATTCTCAAAGGAGTCTCAAGTCAGTGTGAGACTGTTTTATTAAAGTGTGAGCCAGTTAAATTTGCATATTGTGGAGAGTGGAGTAAGAAGCGTCAGTGTGTCAACTTTATTTGAAAGTCTTTTCTAATCCTTACGTGTTATAGCTTTCCCTCTCACTCATTTTAATTAAAAGGTGGCCTATCTTACCCGACTCACTTTTAATCTGTAAAAATGTTTCTGCTGGGGTTTACTTATGGATTCTCTAATAATGAATCATCTGGTATCAGATAGCCAGAATGCTCTGCTCTTTCTCTGCTGGTTCATCCATGGCTAAAAGAGTTTTGTACTTTGTGGTTAAAGTTCAGAAGAACCACAGAAGTACAGATGGTTTTGTAGTATGTCTGGATTTATGCTGCCTCTGCTAACTACTTTGATTTTTTTTTTTTAAATCCATCAATCAATACCAACAGCAAAGGGCTTCCAAACACAGCTCATTGAGCGCATGTGGTGATATTGCCTTAAATATCTGCCTGAATGGAAAAAATATATATAGTTTTATAGAAAATTCAGGGCTTGATAAATGTTCTGTATCTGTAATTGTAGGGTTCTTTAAAAAGATACAGCTCTGCAGTTTTATTCACAAAAAGCTACCGCATTTTGTGTAAGATGTCAGTGTCATACTTAAAGGGATAGTTCACCCAAAATTAAAAATGATATCAATAATTACTCATCCTCATGTCTTTCCAAAACTGTAAGACCATCGTTCATCTTCGGAAGACAAATTAAGATATTTTTGATGAAATCCGAGAGTCCTCTGATGCAACTGAAATGTTCCCAGACTTAGAAATGTAGTAAGGACATTGATAAAATAGTGACAAAATATAGTGACATCGGTGGTTTAACTGTAATTTTACAAAGCTACGAGAATACTTTTTTGCGCAAAGAAAACAAAAATAATGACTTTATTCAACAATTCTTCTTCTCCAAATCTCGTATTCCACCGTTATCAAAAGTACTACGATGCGTGTTCTACATCAGCAGCACCACGCGCATGCATTGTTTATGTGCAGAGGTACTCTCGATAATGCTGGAAAACGTGATTTGGAGGAGAAGAATTGTTAAATAAAGCCATTTTTTAGTTTTCTTTGCATTCAAAAAGTATTCTCTCAGCTTAGAAAAATTGCGTTTGAACCACTGATGTCACATGGAATGTTTTACCGATGTCCTTACTACTTTTCTTGGTCTGGGAACATTTCAGTTACATTGCTGTCTATGCAGGATCAGAAAGCTTCATTTCATTTTCTTTTCATCAAACACTTAATTTGTGTTCCGAGGATGAACGAAGATCTTACGGGTTTGGAACGACATGAGGGTGAGTAATTATTGACATTTTTGGGTGAACTATCCCTTTAAAGTCAAAATAACTTCAGTGTTGAATAGTATATGTATAACTTCCTATTTTGCATGTTTAAGGTTCGTTTCCTATTTATGAGGAACTATATATAAATTAGGCCTAAAACCACACATTTTCCTAGATGTTAGAATCTAACCAAAATAACATGCTCATCAGTATTATGGTTTGGTGGCTGTTTAAAAGCTAAATTGCATGGTAAACTTTGTGAACTTTCATAAAGTCACAGAAGATTGATTGCTTTTATTTTGTAAGTGAGCCATATTATGTCCAATAAATGTTTTCGGATGTTCTTTCTCTTCAGATATAATTTAGGGAATGAGATGGGGATGGTCACCACTTTAGCTAATATTGTTAACTGATTGAGCTGAATGGTGACTGCAGCTGGTTTAATAAACTCATTATATCGTAGTTTACTCCAGGTCCCTCAACCTGAAGAATGTGCATAGTAAAACTTCCAATAATTGAATATACTACCTTTCAAAAGGTCTGGGTCTGTTCAATTTAGTTGAAAGAAATTAATATTTTTATTCAGACAGGATGCATTCAATTTCTTGAGCTGCAAATCAGCACATTAGAATAATTTCTGAAGGATCATGTGACACTCGAGACTGGAGTAATGATGCTGAAAATTTAGCTTTGCATCACAGGAATAAATTACTTTTTAAAATATATTCAAATAGAAAACAGTTAGTTTAACTTATAAAAAAAATATTACTGTTTTTACTGTATTTATAACTAAATAAATGCAGCCTTGGTGAGCAGAAGAGACCTCCTGACCCAAACAGTAGAATTAGTAATAAAGGACAACATAATTAGAAATTAGTTTGCCACTTGATGTGCCCTTTTGGCGAGCTGCACTGGTTCACAGAGGACCACAGGGCCTGTGACATAATGAACAGATTCTCTGCCTGATTCACATTCTTGTCAGATATGTCATCCACTTCAACTGATGTCTGGAGAAAGCAGCGCTGTCCTTTCAGCCTCAGAGGAGAACATCATTTTGACATTTTTTGAGGTACTCGACAGATGGTGTGACTTGAGGGAGTCCATCACTACATTAAAGTCATTGTTGATGTGTGGTTCACCATCGAGGCCTGTGGAGAAGCTCAGGTCTAAAGCAGCATTTAATATGACTCTGATTGTCAGGATGTTGCTTGACGAGGGTTGACACTCTAATAACTAATCATAATTTTGGTTGTAACTTGCATTTAATCTTAGTACAGCTGCACCAATAGATGCTTCATTTATGTTGACTCATCAGATCTATATACTCTTTTACTCAATTTGTACATAGATTTTTTTTTGACAATATATATAAATAATAACATTTAATTATATAGTTTAATAGAACAATGTAATAGCATATACTATGCACACAAAATTAGGGCTATATCAGTTATGGTAAATGGTTATTGGATTTTATTATAGTTTTTTATTATTATTATCAGGTTGATTTATATTTAACTGTGCATTTTCTGTGTGTTACCTTTGTTGTTGTCTAATTTAAAGTTACATTTTTAGAACACTAATAATTTCCCTGTAATTCACTTTCCAAACTAACACTTTACACCAATAATTTCACGTAATGTAATATTTAGCGAGTCTCAAAACAAGCATTTTTCATATTGTACATTAAAATGTTGTGATGCAAATATTCACTTGCAGATTTTTAGTTTTAAGTGTTTTATTTTTATTATGTTTATTCAAAATAGTGAGGAAATGGACTATCTTAGATTTATAAACTTTATAGACTATCATTATAGGCTAATATTGATGTATCCCATCACAAAATTTCATAATTTTACACTTATTTTACACTTTGCTAAATTCACTAAAAACAGAAAATGTGATTACTGTATTCGTCACGCTTACTTTTTGATATAAATCACACTGTGCATTTAAAGAATTTTGTTTAACTAAATCAAGTTTTGCATATGCATATAAATGTATTAGTCTTCTGTTTGATAACTCCCTAAAGCTTTTCTTTTTTGCTTGTTTTTCTAAAAACACAATGTTTGAAGCTAACACAGCTAGCATGCTTGCTAAAATCTTCTGCTTCAATGCTTCACTAACTCTTGCTCTTTCTTTCTCTCTGTCTTTTTCCTCCCTTCCTCTCCACGTCCAAAAGTTAAGACATGAAACGTCGGACGTCATCACAGAACTCTGGCGTTGGAGGCAGTCCAAGGTCAGTTCATTAGTCCCTGTAGAGCTCTGAACAACCTCTCTGCTATCATAGTCACGCACTGGGTAATGATAAGAAGATGCTTTTTAGTCAACAGAGGTTCTTGGGAAAGAGGTCAGTTTGGTTTGCTTTATACGCTGTTAAGCAAGAGCTCACATAAAATGTAAATTCTGTCATCATTTACTCATCCTCATGTCATTCCAAACAAGTATGACTTTCTTTAATCCTTGTAAGGTAAAAGAAGATGCTTTTCATCCAGGCTGCACTTGCTTTTCTGGTGATCCATGCCGTTGAGCTCCAAAAATGGAGTCATGAAAGTATTATAGAAGCGGTAAATGGGATAACTATACTATAAGTTTTCAGAAGTATAACTAGAGTAATATAAGGAGCAACTTGAAATGAAAGTCATTATATGCTAAAAATCTACTTTCAAAATCGCTTTCAAACCAAGCAGCTTTCTGTTGTTTAATGCAAGAATCTGACCATATTGAACCTTTTGCGAAATCTGCTTAGGGAAATTATCATCATGCTCTTGCATAATTTTCCTAATATTGTGGATTCCTATTGAATTGACTGGATTTGCCTGGGAAAATTCACCAAACAACAGTAAATCTGACCCCACCTTATATGATGACAGAATTTTCAAGTAAAAATGAGCATGCTTACAGTATTTAAAGCTGAAGTGTGTAATTTCTGTCACTAGCGTCACCAAACATAGATGCAAAATGATTCGCCGTGTCTGAAATCGAATGCTTCCCTACTATATAGTATGCAAAAAAACAGTAGGGATGTAATTATTCACTGAACTCACGGTGCGATACGATTCATGATACTGAATTTTTTTATTTTTTTTTTCACAAAAAGAGATTTAAGAGAATTTATAAATGAAAAGGTGTCCTTTTATATTGCTTGGACAAAATGCTGCACATTTCTTTGTGAAATTGAAATATGTTAAATAGCAAAACTAAACTGAAATTTTGAAACAAAATCAAATAAATAAATATTACAAAAAAGTAAATCTCTGCATATAAACAAAGACTTTGCCTGTGCTTGTAATACGATCTAAACAAAGATGCTGCATACATGTAATTTTGATTGATTATAATTAAAAAATTTGAAGCAAAAACAGAGTGGCCTGACTTTAGCTTTGTGAAACTATGCTACATTAAACACATCTGAATGAAACAAAACAAGCAGACGAGCTGAATGAGACGCAAACTCAGGCCCCGTTTACACTTGTGCGTTTTCGTTTTAAAACGCATAACTTTTGCTACGGTTACGCCTATAGTTTACACTACTCCGGCGTTTTCAAGGTCGAAAACGGATACTTTTGAAAACGCTGCAGACCCCGTTTTAGTTTGAAAACTCCGGGGTTGCGTTTCAGTGTAAACGGACCAAAACAGAGACTTTTGAAAACGATGGCGTGGCTGCCCACATTCGCTCTGCGTATCCTTGACGGCCGTGTAAACAATAACAGCATGCTCATTATTGTACCCATAGATATGTATGGGTAGATCCCCCATTCGACCGCTCCAAGCACGCAGACGTGTCCACAATCTAAATAATAGGGAATCTACCTATACATATCTATGGTTGTACCTGCATAAATGGTCATGTGACATGCGTTTTCGGTTGTGTAGTGTAAACGGAGATCATTTCTGAAACGCAGCAGAAACGCCAGTGTAAACTTTGATTGTTTTCATTCTAAAACGCCGTTTTAAAACGAAAATGCACTAGTGTAAACGGGGACTCACTCTCTGAAAGCAGGTGGCACTTATGGAACAGCAGCAATACAGCATTCCCTTGGTTACCGCTGTAAACAATGCAGCACTTTTTATGAACACTACTTTAAAATGCATATACAGAGGCAAGATTAAAAGAAAATACCATCTAAACGTTTCTGAGAACAGTGTTCACCTCAATGATACATTCATATAAACCCCCACCCCCAACTTTATCGTGATTTGTTTAACATCTCGACTGATTTGAATCGTCACATATTTGAATCGATTTTCAGCCGGCTCGGGGTGCATCGTTACATCCCTAAAAAACAGCTTGCCAAAAAAGTTTTATGTCCAGATAAATAGTATTAGATAAACAGTAGGCGAAAACCTCATACTTCCACTGGGATTCTGAAGTGTGGATTCGATGGACACTTTACTATCCCATGAGGCCACCGGAGAGGATTTGTGAATGGCAGTGAAGCGACGCAACTGACGTTGGTAGGTCGAATGGTCAAAGTAAGTTCAAATTCAAAATAGAAACAGTACGATTTTGATGACCGTACGCGTTTTCTTAACACATGACATAGTACATCCGAATCATGCTATTGGTTGAGTCAGTGTTGCTGCTGGTGGAGATGCTCAAACAAACAAAGCAATATTTTGATAGCAAATGTGTTTACACTTTTCAGGGGAGTGAGCCTACAGACGTCTCACTTACAGTTGACTCTGCACTAGAATAGAGAAAGTGTTTTCAAATCAAACAATTACACACTTTCACCTTTAGCAGATGGACTTGCCTGTTCATTTAGTTGTAAAATATCGAAAGAGTTGCTAAACTCTCTTGATAATGCAGTATGTTTAATTCTTCAGAGAATAAAATAATCTTGGATTGTCCTATTCTTTGCAGACCCTTATGTAAATATCAATTTACATACAGTATAGTAATAATTCTCTACCAAAGTATGACTGTACCATGGTACTGCCACAGTACTTTGTTGTGAGGGAAGTTGTTTTCTTTGTGACCTAAAACTGTCTGTGAAGGAGAGGTGTGGACACAAGACCAGCTGTGTGAACAATCCCAGGTGGTCCTTCATCTAGTGTTTGACACAGGCCACACAATGCTGACCTGAAAGGGTCAAAGAGTTTCTGGAACTTGAAAAAATAACAATAAAGTGCTATTGTACTTTCTCAAACAAAATTGCAGTCCTTTGTGGCAAAAAAATAAGTGAAAGAACTGCCTGAAACAATCATCCAAACATCCAAATGTATCAAAGGAGATATTGCACAACTGATCATAATGGTGTCACATGACTTTCATAATCGCACCCTTAGGCAATAACTGGACAAAATGACCCTGTGTACGAGTGCATGTATTTATTATTCCTTTGAATATCCTCATGATTAGTGCTTTATGGTGTGTTTATGCTTTAGCCGTGACTGTTCTTTGTATCTGTGGTTTTTCTTGTCTCGTTCTTTCATATGCCAACATAAGCTATCTGTGAATCACTCGTCTGTGAATCTGTGAAGCAGACTTTATATGCACTTCCCCTGAGATAGACAGAGGAAATGAATGAGTGCTATCTGATGACATCGAGCACGGGTCATCCATGTGCTCTGATGTCACACCAGCCCCTCTAACCACTGGAACAAATCTGCACAACACGTTTAGCAGCAGTGTGTAAGAAACTGCAAGTCTGGTCTCTGTTAAGCAGTGGAGGACAGAGAGTACTTGCATGGAATGGTGAGGAGGATTGTTTCTCATTAGTTGACTGTTGGTATCTGGTCTCATGTGATGTTCAGCATGCAGTTAAGCTCAAACAAGAACGGTCTCAGTCTGTTGAATGGGCTTCTTGTATAAACAAGAGTGCTTGCCTCTGCAGATCCAGGTGTTGATATTCGGATTGCTAAGGTGTTTTGACTAGTTTTAGTGTGTCGCTCTGTGGTGCTTTGGATGGTTTCTGGGAAGCGTTCCTTACTGGCACAAGTTGAACATAACATCAGTCATAATGTTATGGTCCCTAAATACAGTACCATTCAAAAGTTTGATGTTGGTAGGCTCACAAAGGCTTAATTTATTTGATCAAAAATACAGTAAAAATAATAATACCGTGAAATATTATTGGCATTTCAAATAACAATCTTATATTTTAATATATTTTAAATTGTAATTTATTCCTGTGATGCAAAGCTGAATTTTCAGCATCATTACTCCAGTCTTGAGTGTCACACGATCCTTCAGAAATCATTTAAATATACTGATTTGATGCTCAGTAATTTTTTTTGTAACATTATAAAATAATTTGCTGTCACTTTTGATCAATTTAATGCATTCTTGCCATATAAAAGTATTACTTTCTTTAAAAAAACACCATCTTTTGAACAATAGTGTATGTCTCATGTTTTTCCTTTGCTATATATGTTTTTATCATCCGCTAGTCCATCATATAATCATTTAGAATAATCACTTTAAAAAGTAAGCCCATGGCTTTGGGTTCGGTCACTAAATAGAGGAAAAGTGACCAAGAAAATATTGTTTGTGCTTGAATTGTGAAATAGCCTGTTTTTGTATTGCTGTTGAATGTGAATATGAATGATATTTGGCTCAGATGCTCTGTGCTAAGCTTTGTTAAGCAATGTTTGGCAGATATGTTGAAGCTGTGAGCCAGATAGAAATCACCGATGACTTGAGTTTTACTCATTTTGCTCTTCTGGATGTATTTCACATTGTTCTCTTTGAATAGTTTGTCAAAACAGGCAGAAGGAGTATTATTTTTGATTGTCTTCTGAATAAACAAAAATGTCAGTACAATGTTATGTTTATATAATGTTCAAAACATGAAAAAATGTTTTTTAAGGTCCTATTAACTATGACTCTTGCCTCAATAAACTCCTAATTACTGCTTATAACTAGTTAGTAAGGTAGTTAAGGCATTAATATGTGCTTTATAAATACTAATAAACAGACAATATACTAGTAATATGCATGCTAAGCAACTAGTTAATAGTGAGAATTGGTCCCTAAACTAAAGTGTTACCTGATGCTGATAATCTCTAAATGTTTATTTGAATTAGCTGATAGCTCAGTCTATCACTACTGAATGTGAATTTGTCTTGTAACTCGTCTCAAGCTGTCCCACTGTCTTTGTTTGGCAAAATTGTGAAGCATAACCGGGAATATGAATCAGAATTATATTTAGCTGTGATGGTCACGTGGCCTGTTGCTTACATTTAAAAGATAAACACATTTCCCTGTCTGATATGAAGAGTATCACATCACAAAACAGAGGCACGAATACCTGGCACAAGCACTGTGGAGTTTTGAGTAGAAAATATTTGGCGTTTTGCTCCATTGTTAAGTTGTTGAAAGAATGTAGAAGAAACCCGCCTGAGCCTGGTTAATGTTACTCTCACAGGAAGTGGATGGTGGGATGAGTAGAGTACAGGAAGTGGTGTAAATGAGGGTGGGAGTGATGACAGAATGCCAGATGTTTTGGCTACACGAGTGTATGGATGAATAGATGTATAAGTAGTAGGCTACGTACTTATACAACCCATGTGCAATAACTTATCACAGTTATCTTAGGAAATGTCGATTTTAATTAAAATGAAAGTATGCTGCATGCAATATATAAAACAAATCCCTTCTATGGAGAAAATTAAAACGACAGGCTTTGAAAATTACTTTACATAGGTCATTGGAATAGTTGCTTGCCATCAACGGAGAAGTGAACCGGTCAAACAATCATACATCTTGCCCTTTTTAAACTGGAATAATCCATGTCAAACTGACACATGTCAGACTAGACTGCAAATTGCCTTCACGTCCTGTTTGGCCGTTCCTCCGGCCTGGAGCTGCAGTTGTCTGTCATAGATACTGTTTGAGAATTTCCTCCTTGAGAGCTGGAGTTGTTCCAGAGGAGAGTCTGATCCAGGATTAGGCTGTAGACACTCATCAGGACAAATACTGAGGCTTCAGCTGGTCTGGAATCTGTTTTGGGCTGCTAGTATCAGCAAGTCTGCTACTTCAGATACGGTGGATCCACTGGAGTGACTCGGCTCCAGTGCTGTAATCTAAATGAGTCAGCATTGGCTTATCACCGATGTCTCCTGTGCGTCCTTGGGTGTTACAAACCCTCTGACAGGGGTGTGGGCACGCTCTCATGAAGGACAATATTTACTGTAGAAGACAGACCTGTTTATTTATTTTTATTACAACAGAAATAGCAGAGGTACATATAAGAATGCAAATAAAGAAAAATTGAATAAATCAAAAGAGAAAATAAAGTAGATCAATAAATGTTAGTTTTATAATCGGTTACACTTTATTTTGATAGTCCACTTTAGACATTCTACTAACTATAAGTAACTTTGCAACTACATGTGAACTAATTCTCATTAGTTTGCAACTACATGTCTACTAACTCTGAGTAGACTGTTAGGGTAGGTTTAGGGTTAGTAGAATAATTTGACATATACTTGCAAAGTTTCTCATAGTCAGTATGTTGTTAGAAGTTATTAAGCAGACAGTCTACTAATACTCTAATGACTGCTAGTTGACATTGAGTTGCAAAATTACTTACTGTTAGTAGAATGTCTAAAGTGGACTATCGAAATAAAGTTTTACCTTATAATCTTATAAAGTAAGTAAAGGTTACAGTTAGAACCAAAAGCGCTGTCAATAGAAGTCTTGTTATATTATAAGTTTTATATAATATAGCCAACTCAAGAACCCTAATAAGAACCCTAATAAAAAGAAATTAACCATTTTTGCTGAACCCAAGGTACTTCAAAGAACAAGTGACAAATGCTTTTATTAGAAGCAATTGTTCACACAAATGCTGTCATCATTATTCACTCTCATGTCTTTCCACTCCCATAGAAATTTTTTTACCAAATAAAATAATTTAACCAAAGCTGAGATATATAAATATGGCATATCAAGACATTTAATTTCATTTTAAAACATATTTTATTGCAGCTCAACAAAATATCTGTGTTAAAGGGTTACTCCACCCCAAAATGAAAATTTTGTCATTAATAACTTACCCCCATGTCGTTCCAAACCCGTAAAAGCTTCGTTCGTCCTCGGAACACAATTCAAGATATTTTGGATGAAAACCGGGAGGCTTGTGACTGTCCCATTGACTGCCGAACAATTAACACTGTCAAGGCCCAGAAAAGTATGAAAGACATCGTCAAAATAGTCCATCTGCCATCAGTGGTTTAACTGTAATTTTACAAAGCTACGAGAATACTTTTTGTACGCAAAGAAAACAAAAATAACGACTTTATTCAACAATTCATCTCCTCCGCGTCACCGTAGCGCCATTTTGGAGAATATCCACTGGACGCAAACTGCGTATGCTGTTCTACAAAAAACAAAAAATACAAAAAGTATTCTCGTAGCTTTGTAAAATTACAGTTGAACCACTGATGGCAGATAGCATTAAAATGAAAAAAAATTGCTCACAACTACAAATAATTGCTAATTAATCATTTAAAGATGTACCTCAGTTTTAAATTTTTCTTAAATATGTGGTTTTGTGATTTTTTTTAATTAATTTAGGAATTATTTATCTGACAAACTCTTTTTTTTCCTCAACAGTGATTGCGACATCATGGCCTCAGGATCTCCAGACGTCACAGTCACTACTGAACCATCAGAAGCAGCAGAAGAGTGTTCAGGTAATGTTCAAGTCCCATTCAGTGTTTTAGCATCCATGTGAACAACGAGAACATCCATCTCACTCTGTCATACATTTTTCCTCACATAGAGATCAGACGTGAAGTATTAGGACACTCTGAACTCAATGATGAGACACATGATGCTAGGTCTCACTGACAGGAAGTTATGTAGCACACAGACAAAGCCTTTCTCTCCCATACAAGCATGCTTTCCGCTGTCCGACATTTGACCTTTCTCTCCAGTTTAGTGTGGGAAGAAGGAAGCCCAGACTGCTAGAGTCAGATCCTGCAGCGCAGACGGCGGGCCTGCGTGGTGATGTGGATTAGCCATTCCCTCACAAAATAGGGTGCTCACAGGGCCCCGATAATCTCCTCTATCGGATTGCGGGGTCTATCTAAGTCTATTAAGTTCAAGAGTTAGTCAGTGGCTAGGGTGTGTTTGGGAGGTGTTAATCTTGTACAGATTTACCACAGGATGATGATAATTGATCCATGACCGGGGTTACATTCGTTAAATTTGTGGCCGTTACATTACACGCGAGTCAAAGGATCCAAATAAAGTTGGTATGAATGTAGCTATTTTTTTTAGCTTTAAGGATTTCTGAATCTGAATCTTCTACTTTTGAATCTGTCTACAAAAAAAATCTGATTCATTCAATGATTAATTCAATAACCCTTCTGGTAGCCTACATTATTACATATTTTAGAAGTATTTTCAGAATTGCTGATTCAAAAATATAGACTAGATTTTAGTACTGATTCAAATCTTCTGAATCATTTTACCAAAAAAAATGCTCATTTAGATTTATTGACTATTTAACATTATTGCAGATTTTATATTACACTGAATGTTTTTAATAGTTCATCCACAGTGACAAGCTAATTGCTGGAACATTGATTCTTGCAAGTGAGTTGTCATCTGAATCATTTAACAAAAAAGCTCATTCAGATTCATTGACTGATCCATTCAGTAACCCTTCCTGTACTCTACATTATAGCACACCTTAAAAGTATTTTCATAATTGCTGATTCAAAAATAGAGGCTAGATTTTTACTACTGACTCAAATATTCTGGATCAGTTCATCAAAAAGCTCATTCAGATTATTTTGTTGATTCGATCAATGACGCTCCCTGTAGGCTACATTATTATAGCTTGCAGATTTTATATTGCACTTTGAATATGTCCTTAATTGTACATCCAAAGTTACATGCTAATTGCTGGAACATTGATTCTTGCAAGTGAGTTAAGTTATCTGAATCATTTAAAAAAAACTCAGTCAGATTCATTTGCTGATTCATTTAGTAACTTTTCCTATAGATTTCATGATTATGCCTTGAATTGTGGTCGTCAGTATTTTTATTCACATCGATAAACTTTTGAGTCATAGACTCAAGCGTTAGTATGTTCAATAGGTCCATATATCTTCAGTAAGTTCATCTAACCAATAATATCCTCCTTTAAAGCTAGCGTTGTAAGGCTGTTTGCTCATGCTGCTGTTAGTGGTTGAAGGTAGAAAAAGCTATCACGTCTCTCTGCTACAAGGGAGAGGCCTGAATGGAAAATATGAGTCATGGTAGTGAACGGGACTGTATTGTTCACTTAAAAGATTGATTCCAAAATACTGAGTTGAAAAGATGCAGTGCAGACCCTGGGAAAAAAGACATGATTATAATATATTAAAAGTTCATTTTGAATTTGATACTAGTTTGAATATTATTAAATTATTTTGACAGTGATAAAGTTGATTTATTGTAACTTTTGCTGTGATATACTAGCATAAACAATTATTGTACATCCCTGAAATAAAACCTCGGCGTAAACAATGCAAACCTTTTTCCTAGGGCACTTAGTGTTTAATGTGGCCGCATTTAAACACACTGAGGCTCTGTTCTTAGAAGGCAATATTTAGCATCCCTTACTGTGTAATCAAATAACCGAGCATTGAGTGGTTTATAAGAGACAGTGAGATCTCTTTCTCTGTGTGTTGTTTACTGCCTTTAGACGGGCCCCAGCTGGAGACTGTAGGCTTCGCCAGTAGAGCTACATCATGTGACTCTCCTCAAGACGAGAGTGAGAGAGACAGAGATGTCAGACAGCAAGGGAAAACCAATACACAAAGCCTAAAGTCATAATCGAGTCCTCAAAGACTGTATGGAGAGCAGTAAATTCACTCACCAAAGCTATGATTTTATTCTCAAGAACGTTTTTGAGTTGAGTTGAGTAAGCCTAGCTCTGTTCCAAAACCTAGCGAGCTGCCTACCTAGACAGCACTTTTAAGAAATCACCAAACATAAAGACTGTTCCAAAAGGTAGGCAGTAACAGCTAAAATACCTTATTTTGGCCAAATCGCATGTATCCTTCATTGAGAAGTCAATTCAAGAATGCACTGTGAAAAAGTAAAATGTGGCGAACATAAAAATAATTTCTATCATGACAACTCTTGGAAAATGTTTGCATGGTAATGGATATGATAGTGTTAATGTATTTGGTCTTGCCAAAATAGATCTGCTACGCTGCTGCTGCTGTTGGTTATTGCTGTTGTTGTAGATTATTGCTGCTGCTGCAAAGCAAGTACAGGAACTTGATACTGCCAGTGCATAGGGCGATACAGTGCTGTGAGAATTTAAGACATACTGCTGCTGCACAAGTAGCATATAATAACCCATAGCAGATCTATACAGACGGAGCTGGGGAAGGTGGAGGGTTCCAGAGGAACTCAGCAGTAAGTTCATTGGCTGTTTATGCAATATGAACCAATTAGCTTGTGCCAAGTAGTTTAACGCTGTGAATATTATCAATTTGCATTAATGACCCATCAGCCTGCGCCATCTAGAGTTTCATGAGAGAACTTGGCATTTATGACAAATTGAAACTGCAAAGGTCTTACAGAAGTGCTTCTGAAGTGCCATTTAGGTTTCTAACAGACTATTTAATGCTGCTCAGAGGAGGCACACCAATTTTAACTGCATTATTATACTAAAGGCAGAGATGGGTCAGAGCAGGAATAATTTATTCTGGTTTTTATGCTGCATTACGTCTTTCTCTTTACACAGATTTTTGAGCAGGCACAGAGCAGCCTTTAACTCAACTGTGTAAAGATGCCTTCAGAGTATCATGTTTGCCAAATTCTGTTGGATTGGAGTTGTGATTGGAGTCAGTGGTTGTTAGGATAAACAGATCTAGGATGTTTAAAACAGTCAAATTGGCTAGTATTGTTTATAAAAATCTTCCCACAACAAGTGCAAGCCATCACTGATAACTGTGTTTGTTCTCAGTTAGTAGAAAGAATGACTCTACTATTAAAGGTCATCATCCCAGTATTGTTCACGCAGCTGTACTTCTTTAAAGACCACTGGCTTTTTCAGTAGAATGAGACTGACCTTTTAATGTTTGTTTTGGCTTTTTAAGCCTTTCTGGCTCTTAACCTTTGGGATGAATAAAATCAGTTTGTAATCTAATTGTTAAAACTGGCTGAAATCTCCAACACTGCATCTTAAGCTGTGCACAGCAGGTGATGTCATAGTCACATGTCATGATGCATGAAAAATACGCACCGAATTAGTGGCTGTTTCTATTGGCCGCTATACATAGAGACATCTATATGATGAAAACAAACATTTCATTGTATTCCAGTGAACTGCATCATTGATTAACTAAGAAATCATTTGATTTAACACTAAATGCGGTATTGGGGCTCAGTTGTGTTCAACAATATTGTTGTGTGAAATTATTCAATATTAAACCTCATTGGGCCTATTAACAAATGAGTTTTTAAAACAAAAGTAACAGTGGATCAATTCTACAGCCATTTCACTAATGCAATTAGTACTTTATTGGCAACTAAAGATAAATTAGTCTTACATAAGCACCCAGGAGGGAATATTTATGGGTCTACAATGACATTTTGTTAAATAGTTATTATATAAAGACATTTATTATAGTATTATACAGTCCACAGCAATTCACTGTCAGATGTACTTTACCACGGTCCTCACTTTACCATCTTGACCCCAATGCAAGTGGTATTTGCGTCATAATCTACGACGTGATTGTTTAAACATGCTGTATATATAATTTCTAAGACTTGAGGGCCTGCAAACATGATTGTCTGCCAGTTGAACTTATTTTGTTTAGATAAGTGAACATTGACTAATTGTAAGCACATGTTCAATGTTTGCTTTATGCAAGCCTTTCAAAATTCAAGATTCTCCTATGAGATGCCTTCACAAGTGGTACTCATTTAAATATGTTTATGTTGTGTTTTTAATCCAGGGAAAAAGAAGTCCAAATTCCAGACTTTCAAGAATTTTTTTGTAAAGAAAAAGAGGAAGGAAAGTCCTGCACCATCGAGTGAAAGTGGTTTAAAGGCCAGTCAATCGAGTGACGACGTCAACACCTCAGAGCCAACCATCAGCCATGCCAACAGCGACAATGACTGCGGGTGAGGGAATACAGTTAAAATCACTTTGATTTTTATTACTATACTGCATTTCTATTATATATCTATTTAACTTTTTTCCCATTTTCTCATATGCCAGAATTACACTTTACCAATTATTTATGACATATAAACTTTTCTGTCTTTCATTCAAAGATCTAAGATCAACATGGGAAACAAAGCCATGTCACATGATAGTGTCTTCGTGTCTGATTCACCCTCATCAGAGACTAATGAGGGTCTGGGGGCATCCCAAGACAGCATTCATGGGAAAGTGAAATCTCTACAGGTATTCCAGTCTGTTATGATTTATTCATATTAGTGCTGTCAAATGATTAATCGCGATTAATCGCATCCAAAATAAAAGTTTTTGTTTGCATAATATATGTTTGTGTACTGTGTATATTTATTATGTACAACCCGAATTCCGAAAATGTTGGGACATTTTTTAAATTTGAATAAATGAAAACAAAAAATTTGATGCCTGCTACAGGTCTCAAAAAAGTTGGCATGGGGGCAACAAAGGGCTGAAAAAGCAAGAAATTTTGAAAAGATTCAGCTGGGAGAACATCTAGCAACTAATTAAGTTAATTGACATCAGGTCTGTAACATAAATTGACATTACTAAATGGGCCCAGGAATACCTCCAGAAACCACTGTCTGTAAACACAATCCGCCGTGCCATCTGCAGATGCCAACTAAAGCTCTATCATGCATAAAGGAAGCCATATGTGAACATGGTCCAGAAGCGCTGTCCTGTCCTGTGGGCCAAGGCTCATTTAAAATGGACTGTTTCAAAGTGGAAAAGTGTTCTATGGTCAGACGAGTCCAAATTTGACATTCTTGTTGGAAATCACGGACACCGTGTCCTCCGGGCTAAAGAGGAGGGAGACCTTCCAGTATGTTATCAGTGTTCAGTTCAAAAGCCAGCATCTCTGATGGTATGGGGGTGCATAAGTGCATACGGTATGGGCAGCTTGCATGTTTTGGAAGGCACTATGAATGCTGAAAGGTATATAAAGGTGAGCAACATATGCTCCCCTCCAGACGACGTGTATTTCAGCAGGACAATGCAAAACCACATACTGCAGCTGTTACAACAGCATGACTTCATAGTAGAAGAGTCCGGGTGCTGAATTGGCCTGCCTGCAGTCCAGATCTTTCACCTATAGAGAACATTTGGTGCATCATTAAACAAAAAATACGTCAAAGATGACCACGAAGTCTTCAGCAGCTGGAAACCTATGTCAGGCAAGAATGAGACCAAATTCCAACACCAAAACTCCAGAAACTCATAACCTCGATGCCCAGACGTCTTCAAACTGTTTTGAAAAGAAGAGGAGATGCTACACCATGGTAAACATGCCCCCGTCCCAACTATTTTGAGACCTGTAGCAGGCATCAAATTTGAAATGAGCTCATTTTGTGCATAAAATTTTACAATTTCTCAGTTTAAACATTTGTTATGTTATCTATGTTCTATTGTGAATAAAATATTGTCATATATTTTATACAAATGTTCTTAAATATATACATGCATGTGTGTGTGTATTTATTATATATATACATAATAAACATACAGAGTACACACACACATACTATGTAAACAAAAACTTTTATTTTGGATGCGATTAATCACAATTAATCATTTGACAGCACTAATTCATATATTAATTGTGTTTTATGGCCAAGTTTTTTTTTTTATTATCATCATTCAATTGTCAGACATGTTCAAGTTAGTGTTACTTAATATACAAGTATATTTTGATATTGTCCTGTTCTAACTTTTTAAAAACTTTTTATTCAGTTATTCTAAATGCCCCAAATTCAAAAACCCTGTTATAAATAAATAAATGCATAAACTGTAAACAATTTAGCAGCAAAGTTACCTTGGCTATGTAAAAAAATAAGTCTTTCTGGCTCAGTTTTGTGCCATTTTTATGGAAAGTGGCATCCGTGTGCTAAGATGGAGTGTATAAGTATGTTTTCTTTCCTGCCCTCTTTCTTTAATAAGTATTAGTGAAGGCACTGGACTTTGGTATAAAATTAGCAGGTCTAAGCCTCAAGACACGGAGCCTGAGATTTTCACTCTTGACATTTTGCCATCAGCACAATCTAGACAGCAGCGATCACTGTCAATGTCACTGATTGACAGAATAAACACAAAACAAGGGTGAACTAAAACAATTACCTTAAACAAATGTGTATGTGATGTTCAGTAAGTTTATAAACCTTAAATGTATTTATGTGAGTATCAGTATTTAAAGTCGCCAGCGGATGCCCACAGTGGCCTACTTTCACAAATACGTTTGTCTCACTTGTGTCTTGGCATTGATTAAATGCTACTTAGCGTAGCTATCTTGATGCGGTTAGCGTATTAGCCGTAGACATACCGGATAGGCACTTTGTCACTGAGCCAGACATGAGTGCAGCTCAGCAATGAAAGTTACCAGTTAAGAGAGGAATCAGCCACTGTTTGAAAGAAGCAGATCATCTAAAAATAGCTGACAAAGCAGAATGAATTTTTTAGAGGTGTCTAAAAAGCATGGACTGGATATTTTCCTTTTTTATAAAGGATATTTAACTCAAAAATTACAATTCTGTCATCTTACACTACCATAAAATTTCTTTTTTTTATATGTTTTTGAAAAAAGTCTCTTATGCTCACCAAGGCTGCATATATTTGATCAAAAATACAGTAAAAATATCAATACTGTGCAATATTATTACAATTAAAATAACTGTTTTGTATCGTTATATATTTGAAAATGCAATTTATTCCTGTGATGATTAAGCTGAATTTTCTGCATCATTACTCCAGTCTTCAGTGTCACTGATCCTTCAGAAATCATTCTAATATGCTAATTTGATGCTCAAGATTTACTACTGAATACAGGCATTTCTTATTATTTCTGATTGTCATCATTTTCTTTTGATTTCTAAATATGAATAGTTTTATGGAAAGCATTAACCTTTTTTTTTTTTACAGGATTCTTTGATGAATTGAAAATTTAAAAGAACATTAATTTGAAATAGAAATCTTTTGTAACTTTAACTTTTCTGTATTTTTTAACAATTTAATGCATCCTTGCAAAATAAAAGTATTATATTCTTTTCCAAAAATCATACTGAGCTCAAACTTGTAAACGGCAGTGTCTCATGTCAACACATTAATGTACAATATAGTAGGTAGTAGAGTGTGATTAATCTGTTTGAACAGTTATTGATGGTTCATGTTTCTGTCCTGTCTGTAGCTGCAGCTGAAGCAGGCGATTCGTCTGGGCTCTCCGCCATCACTCCTGTGCGGGAGGAAAGGAGAGGACGCAGGGGCTCTTTCTGAAGATGATGGTCTTCCCTGCAGCCCTCCGGAGTATTCCAGCCTCCACACTGTGCTGGCCACACCTCCTCATACGGTACGCCTCTCCTCACTTATCATTCACATCAGTTTAGACTCATGGATTTCTATGGCACTGATATAGCTTTGATCTGTAAAATTCACAAACCGCTGAAATGTGTCACGCAAACTTCTAAAATCAGACTGAAATGATCAGAAACCTTTTTAAAAATAAACTTCAGCCGTTTGTGTCTAATGTTGAGATGCTTCAGAAGGATCTGCAGAGCTGTAGGTGCTACACACAAACAGAAACAGCACTAGGTTTGACAGCCTTTGACACGTTTTACGCTTATTATTAGTTGTATGGCTGTTTTGAAATAAAAATATCTATCCTACTTGCTTCTTATTAGCTTATTGAGACTGACTGGTTTCGATAAATATTCCCTGGGAAGGAAGTTGAGAGTTTTGAAAGTATGTTTCATAGTATGTAGAGCTTTTTTATATGAAAAGATGAAGGAAATTTTGATTCCTGATGATTGTCTTGAGGCTTTTACTTGCTCCCAGAATTTTTATGTTTGGGTGAACCATCCCTTTAAGTGACGAAACACAAAAATAAAAATTGTCATAATTTACTCACCCTCGTGTCATTCCAAACCTGAATGACTTTCTATCCCCTGTGAAACACAAAGGACGATATTTTGAAAAATATCACGACTTCCATTATATTTTTGATCATACAATGGAAATCAATGGGAACGGAAACATTATATACACCCATATACACTAAAATATAATTTTTTACACATATATTTTGAAGCAGTTTTCTCATAACGACGTTGTGCTTTCATCACCAAATAGAACCATATACAAAGTCAAGTAATCAGACACACTGTGATGAACTGGGTATTTTTGTCTCTCTGAAAAGCGTGTAAGAGACTCAGACATCACGGGGCATGATTGAAAAGACAGGAAGCTCCCTGCTGAGTTCTCTAACAGGATTAGTCACCATGTCGTTCCCCTCGCTGTACCTGCCTCCCCTCAGATCTCTTCAGAGATGTACACAGTCCCTGTCCTCACCTTCCCTGAACTTGAGCACAGCGAGACCAAAGCTGCTCTTTAATTTAGAAAATCTCATATAGTGAGAGTGAGTTTTGAGATTCTAGTCCAGACTATCAAACAAGTGAAAATGTATTTCAGATGAGAATATGACTGTGAGATATATCAAAATGATTTAGTTGATTTGGGAGTCATTTATTAAGGAAAACATGTTTTATGTCAAACATTCAAAATGATTGTAATATGTCTCTTTATCATTGCAGTCGGTGGATTTGACCCAGAGTTCCTTGAGCATGGAGGCTTCAGACAGTGAAGATGATCAGGTGACACAAGCACACATAAATCACACGCCACGTATCAGAAATGCCTGAATGGTCTGTGGAAGGCTTGTGTTAAAGGGACAGTTCACTCAAAAATGATAATTCTGTCATCATTTACTCACCATCTTGTATTTCCAAACTTGTATGACTTTTGTTCATCTTCAAAACACAAAGGACGATATTTTTTATGAAACCTGAGAGATTTCTGTTGTAAAACAGAAGCTCAACCGTACTTGCATTACATGGAAGAACAAACCTGACTGGTTCTCACGTGTCAAACAAGCACATTTGAGCTGTCGTTTACCATATTTGATTTGCGTTGATCAATGTTTACATGTGAATAAAAACCTAAATTAAATCTGTAAACCATATAAATCATAAAAAGTGATCTTTCACTTCAGAAGACTTGGATTAAATAGCTTGATTCATATGGATTACTTTTACAATGCCTTTTTGTCCTTTTTGAATGAAGAAAGTTTTGGGTGAATGCACTTTCAATGGAGGATCAGAAATCTCTCAGGTTTCATTAAAAATCTTAATTTGTGTTTCAAAGATGAATGAAAGTTATTGGTTTGGAATGATACGAGGGTGAGTGAATGATGAACAGTGTGTTATTTTTTGGGTGAACTGTCCCTTTAAGAGTGAGCACAATCGCATGCTTTGAATGGTGATGTCATGCATTTAAATGCAAATTAATTACAGCTGCATCTACATGTAGGCAAATTGTTTGTAGGCATTCGTGATCCAACTAAACACACAAATGCAGTGTTTCCCAACCCTGTTCCCTGGAGGCACACCAACGGTACACATTTTCAGACTTTTCCTAATCAAACACACCTGAATCAACTCATCAGCTGGTTTGTAGAGACTCAGAAACGGACGGGTCAAATAAGGGAGACCTCCAGCATTAGAAACACACTTTTGTTTGTAGCTCGTCTTGTAGCTAACTCATTTTCAAATCAGTAGCTTGACTGTAGTTTAAATATTTTTGAATAACCTGTAGCTGGATTTTCTGAGAAATGCTGTAGAATTATTTGGTTGTGGGTATCACTTAATATTCATGCATTTAAATGTGACTTGCGTCTCTGTTTTGGACCACTGCAGATCATTTGAATCGAGCACCTCTGGGTGTGGATTCAGACTAGTAACATGTTTGGAATGTTCCCATGAAGTCCAGCGCTGAGAGATTCATATTAAGAGTGTGATTATCTGCTGTTGTTTTGGCTAGTTTGGATAAAGTTGAACTTGTTCAGTTAAGTGTTGTATCATCAGCGGTATTTACTGACACTGACATGTGTTCAGAACAAGTGCTTTCACAGTCAAAGGCAGTTGGAAACACAGACATTAGAGAGCAGGACACTGCTTGTATCCAGTAGAAAGTTACATTTGAATTTCAAATTAAAGTGAAACTAGTGTTCATTGAAAGGACGTTTCTACGACTCGGTGCACATGCATCTCACGCACAACACCATTGCCTATCCAAAACTGCTCCAAAACAATCTCAAACCACTGAAAAACATGCACTTTTGGATGTCTTGTTGCCGGAGCTTAAAATAGCTATCATGTGTTTGTGTTATGCAATGCTTTGAGCTGGACCAGAGGATGTTTTGAGAAATTGGGTCTCAGTGAGAAAAGCACTGTTGGATATTTTAAATGGGGATTTATTTTTGTTATACATTTTTTTAAAGCTGTCTCTTATGCTCACCATGTCTGCATTTATTTGATCAAAAATACAGTAAAAGGAGTAATATAGTGAAATATTATTGCAATTTAAAAGAACCTTATTTTAAAATGTAACTTATTCCTGTTATGCAAAGCTGAATTTTCAGCATTATTACTCCAGTCTTCAGTGTCACATGATCCTTCAGAAATCATTCTAATATGCTGATTAGCTGCTCAAGAAACAGTCATTATTATTAATATTGAAAACAGTTGTGCTGCTTAATGTTTGTGAAAACCATGACGTAATACAAAGACAAACATTAGAAAAAAATGATATAAAGTTAAAACAAACAGCATTAATAGAAACCTTTTGTAACATTATAAATGTCTTCGATCACTTTTGATTAATTAAATGCATCCTTTCTAATAAAAGTATTAATTTCAAATAAAAAAAAATGATACTGAGCAAAAACTTTTAAACAGTAGTGTAATGAGTGCAGTGCACAAATACTATTGAATGAACAGCTTAGGGACAATGAAACAAGAAAGGAAGCAAGTAAAGGATTGTTGATAAAAAAAAAAAAAAGTGGATACAATTGTGAAAACAAGTGTTTACATTCCATACATTTTTCCTGATTTTCTGTATTAAAGTTGATGTATTTATTGGCACCCTGTTCTCTAGATATATCAGCATCAGCAGTTAAACCCCATATTAGTTAACGACTAGTGAAATTGGACAGTGTTGTTGAATGCTGGCTGTCTTTGACTGCAGGGGTTACGAGTGAAGTAGGCGTGTGGTCTGAAAAGCATTCCAGCGGTTCACCCTCGCAGCCTGGCTGTCTGCTGGAAATGGGATATTCCAGCAATCTGGGTCAAAACGGCTGCCAAGCTGGACCTGAGCACAGCACAAACACACGGCTGTCTCCCTTAGAACTCATTCATACGAGTTCCTGACATACTGCACCATTAAAAGCATGTTAATGCGTGTTTTTCACTTTCAAGTGTTAATCTGAAGTTAATGCTCTCCTATTGATCAAAGCCTGTTTCTGCCACAGAATAAAAAAGGTAATTGCGGCTTTTCTTGCATTCCAGCAATTCTCGACAAACAGTGCAAGAAAAAAAGTCACCCTCAAAATGTAGAATTTCTTTCTTAGAATTCTGAGTTTACATTGTTTTTGTTTCTGCTACGGAATAAAAAAAGGTAATTCTCACTTTTTTCTTGCAGTTGCAAGAAGTGTGAATTAATACAAATGCATTTATATCTTATATCGTTTATATCTATATATTTTTTTTTTCAGAATTTCAAGAAAATCTGTCAGAAGAAAAAAAATGTCCATATTGTGTGATCAAAAAGTCGCAACTACCTTTTTAATTGTTTTAACGAGCGGAACATGGTAGAAACAAGCTTCCATACTTTTTAAGCTTCATGAATAATATTTAAGTTATAGTAGTGGGCAATAATACCAGACACACATGGCTGCTTTATGTTGCCACAAAATTGTTCCTTCAGTTGGAGAATTATTTAAATAATAAAAGTTTTTAAAGCAAGCAGCCTTTAAAAATAAAGACTTGGTATTAGAGATGCAGATCTGAGAAAAAAAACAGTGCTTATACAGCGGTAAGGATCAGCAGTCACAACATTGCCAACATAACCTTCAGTTGTTTCTGCTGGAGAGGCTTTTGTTTGCATTTCATTCTGAAAGGAAATAGCTGAGGACAATCATCATAATTGGTCATGATGAGTCAGTGGTGGTGAAGGTGGCTGGGTATCTTTTATTTTTTATTACGGTTCATGCTGTATGCACGAGTGACCTCGAACAAGAATTTATTCTGCTATCGTGATGCCACTCTGGTTTTCTGGTGGTTTAGGGATGGAATGAAATGCTTTGAATACGACCGTCTATTTGAAACTGCAACCCAAATATGGAGTTTTCGGTCGGGAAGTGGTTTGAAAGAATTTTAATAGTGCTATTATTTTGAATTAAAGTTGTAAACAAATTACACATCTTATTTAACTTATTTAGACTTACTAACATCTGTCTTCCTTGTCCCCTTCCATCATATGAAGATGTCTTGTGAAGCTTCTTCAAGACCCGGCACCCCTCAGGGGTCCGTCCCCGCAGACTTCAGTCTGCCTGCCAGCTCTGTCTCCTGCTTAGACTGCTCAGCTGCCCATCACCGCATCGCCGTCAAAGCCAACGCTTGTGCCAAGAGAAAGCCTGCCAGCGTAAGATTCTTCACATTATCCATTCATACGCTTTAATTATCTATGGTGCCTCATCATATCAGGCCTACAAGCTGTTAGTGATGTTTTATTCTTGTTTAAGTCATCTTTTTGAGCATTACAGGAATCCAAAATGGAAAAACATTCATCTGTTTGGGTTAGCGGTTGAACTGAGATGTGTGCTTATTCGTGTTTAGAGGCAAATGTTGGACAAGAGAAGAGACCTGAGGGAAAGAGTGCTGCTCAGAGACACAGAGGACAAACTACGGATGATGGTCTCAAGTATTGGAGAAGAACATAAAGGTTTGTTTAGATATACACTATAAAAAGTGGTAACCAGCAATTGTTACCTTAAAGCTATTTCTATTTCCATAAAATTATTTTTTGTTGGTAGAAATTAGTGCTATCAAACAATTAATCACATACAAAATAAATGTTTTTGTTCATATAATATGAGTGTGTACTGTTTTATGTATATATAAATACAAACACATGTATATATTTAAGAAAAATGTTGTTTATATATTAAATATTTATATAATATAAAATATAATTATATAAATGTATGTACATGTAAATATTTTCAAAATATATACTGAATGTGTGTATTTATATATACATAATAAATAAACAGTACACATACATATATTATGTAAACAAACTTTTATTTTGGATGTGATTAATCGTTTGACAGCACTAGTATAAATTAATATATTTTGGCTGATCCAGCATCCAGTGGTATTAAGTCTTATTTATTTATTAATAATAATTGACTTGTATGAAATCCTGGATAGTAACTGATTACATGTAATCTGGATTAAACAATTAAGTACTTACAATTAGATTCTATTACATTTTAAAATATAATCAGATTACATGTTTACATTTTCACAATGGCAGTAAAGTAAATTATTCATCATTTGATAAAGCATGAAATATATTTGATTACGAGTAAGGTAAAAAGTAATCAAAAAGTAGTCAGAATACATCACTTTATGTGTGTAATCCAATAGATTATGTTAATAACTACAGTTTTCATCATGCAATTTGTAATCGGTAATGTCAGTAATACTTTTATTCTGTAAAGATGCATTAAAAGGATCAAAAGTGACTTCAAATAAATGCTAGGCTTTTGAATTTTCTATTAATCAAAAAAAATGTTTCACGTTTCCACAAAAATATTATGCCGTTTTCAACACTGATAGTAATAATAAATGTTTCTTGAGCAGCAAATCGGCTTATTAGAATGATTTCTGAAGGATCATGTGACCTGAAGACTGGAGTAATGATGCTGAAAATTCAGCTTTGATCACAGGAATAAATTTTATTTTACAATATATTAATATATACATAGAAAACAGTTATTTTAGATTGTAATATTTCATTACATTATTTCAAAAATCTTACTGACCCCAAACTTTTGAACGGTAATTCAATACTTGTTGTTACTAATTCAATAACTGTTTTTCTTTTGTTCAATTTGGTCTAGATTTGCCCGGAGAACAGGTGAATGATTCAGACCGTGAGTCATTTGCTTCTGAACAGGAGGAAGAGGAAGTGAGCGACTCCGACCAGTATCAAAAAACTTCTGCAACATCCTCCATTTCAGCTGGAGACTTCTCTGAAGGAGAGGAACATGTTGCTGGCGAGGATCACATGCCCAAGTCTGAAGTCCCAGAATCCTCTTGGGAGACTGCAGTAACACTTGAGCTGCAGGCCGATGACTTCCTGTTGGACACAGGATGTGAGGTCGTTCCTGAGGAGCAGGGGTCATTGCTGGAGGAAGTGTTGAGCTCCCTGAAGAGCCCTCTTGCGTCAGGACTAGCACTGGAGCATGAGAACATGCTTCTTCAGAGAGAGGTACAGCACATTCAGTGACTTTTTCAAGAAGAACGAAACAATGAGATATTTCATCTGCAAATTAGTTGGCGTAATGGTTAAATAAGGTGTCTGAGACTAATTTAAAAAAATGTGCAAAGTTTCTTGAAATGTACTGTTTGCATTCATGTTAGTTTTGGGGGGGGGAATTATATGATTTTCATCAGATGATTAAATATAATGACTGTAAAATCATCATGTGGTGTAATCATCTTATTATTTTTCTTAAATACATAATTTAAATAGATGTACATATCCTAATCATTATTTTCAAATGATTAAAAATATATTTCAAATGGTTTCAAATAGTTTTTTCAATTGATCAAAAATTATTTATTCATACATTTCAATCAGTTTAAGTAATTTTACAACCCCAACAGACTTTGCCCTGACATAATAAATATATATATATATATATATATGTATACATACATACATACATACATACATACACACACATTATTATTATTATAATTTGTTTTGTTTCTGCACGGCACATCACTTTGATTTGGCTGACAATTATTTTGCAAATGTTTATAATATTTTAATTTGCTTTTCTAAAAACAATATTTCTTAATAAAATAAAATGAACTGCAATAAATGTATTTATATTAAATGTTTATTTATTATAGATTTTGATTTAATATTAACTATTTAGTATTATATACTGTGTATATAATATTCTAATATTCGTATATAATATTCTCAATAATAAGGGATTATGCCACACTACTTAACAAGAATGTAATATTTGTAATATTACTTCATGCCCCCAAAAATATGAAAATGTAATGAATATTAATTCAGAAATTGTATGTTTAAGTCATTGATGTATGAATCACATTTTTAATGAATTTTTGATGCATTAGAAATGGCATCATATAAACTATTTGTGGTTCCTTTTTGTAGGTGCAAGACATAAATATTGAGAGCGCAGTTGCTCAGCTTGAGGAAGACAACATGGATCTTCTCGATCCCTCAGAGCCTATGGTGAACACAAAGGAACAGACTCCTCTGCCTGACTCGCTTTCTGAATCATCTGTGGATTCAGAGGAGATCTCAGAGGAAACCACAGAGGAGGAGGAGCTGCTGGAGGTGCCAGAGTCTGCTGAGGAAGAGTCTGTGGATGCAAGTCACCAAGTGCCTGAAGATGATGTTGAGAAACAAGCAGACAAGGCTGAGAGTGCCAAAGAGAGTGAAGTGTTACTAGAATCGCCAAAAGCTTTTGCAGAAAATGTGAAAGAACGAGATGATGTTGTTGATGATGAAGCTGAATTGGAGAGAGAAACCAAAGATGGTGGAGATGAAGATGATGAATTGACGGTGGTAGAACCTGAGATACAGAAGAACTGTACAAATGATGTTGAACATCAAGAGCTTGGAGATCAGACAGGTCCTCTAGAGCCTGAGAAAGATGAGACTTCAGCTGATGAAAGAGAATCATCTGCAGTCAATGTTGAGAACCTTCCTGAATCTGATCAGACATTCAGAGATGATGTCTGGAGCTCAGCAGAAACCACTGATGAGCCTGAAGCCTCAGCAGAGACGCTTCTTTCTACTGCTGAGCTGGAGAGTCCAGTTCTCCATTCTCGGTTCTCCAATGCATCAATGTCTCCTGTAGAGCAGGAAGAGGAACCTGAGCCCAACAAGCTAGATGTGTCTGGTGAGCCTCAGGAAGTGTCTTCAGAAAAACTTGAGGGTGTTTCTGAGCTGCAAGTTCTTGAGTCACCTACAAAAGAACCAACAAGAATGGTTGAGGATCGACCTCGGTTCACCATCGCCCCTGCATGGCAAAGGTCATTGGCTTCTGGAGGCGCCCAAGAGCAGACCCAGACCATCTCACTAGTGCTACCAGAAACTAATGCTTCTAATGAATCTCCCCAAACAACTGAACTCATTACTCCTGTACAAGAAGAACGACCCAAACCAGCCCGAGCTCAGAGTTCCCCAACACTTCCTGTGTGCCAGGAGACGCCCCAGCTTCAAGAAGAGATGACCCCAGAGAACCCGTTTGGAGTGCGCTTGAGAAAGACTCCAGTCCTGCACCGCTATGGTTTAGATGGAGATTCTCCTAGGACCCCCACTCAAACAGAGTCTTCAGGGGCGCAGGAGACCCCGGACCATGACCAGAGCGGCAGGATGCCCATCTTGCCAAAGAAGCCTGATCTGCTAGCTGACACCGTGATGTCCGTCAGGAAAATTCCAGGTATCTCCACTCTTCAACAGCTGACTGTGTATACATGAAAAAAAAATACTTAAAAAAATATATTTAAAATCATCAAAACAAGATAAATAAATAAAATACCTTTTCTTATCATTTATTTTCATTTACTAAATTAAACTTAAATATAAAGTCATTTAAAAGTCTTCTGTTACTTTTTACTATACTATACTTGTATTATAAATTCAATTATTTTATTGCAAATTCCATTTAAATTATTATCATTAAAATAATATATAATATAATTATATATATATATATATGCGTGTATATATAAATCATTTTGCTTTTAAAGTTAATTTATTTTGAAGGGATGATCAAATATTTTTATTGTGAAACTGGACAAAATACTAATTATTTTTAATAGTTAAACATTTTTTGTTTAAATAAAATTATTATTAAATTTAATTAGTAATTGTTATTGAATAATTATATATTTTGCAATGTAAAATAGGACCGTTGCAACCTCTATAAAACTGCTTTATAGTGCATTCAGTTCAGTTCAGTTTCTTTTGGTATTTATTTGTAGGCATAAATTTAAATAATCACAATTTTATTTTATTAAGACAACTTAAAATGATATTTGCAATGCATTTAACTTACATAACGTGACATTTCAGAGTGAAGCAGAATGTTTAGGAAGAATACTGTAAATATTACAGGGCTTTATTTCATTGATCAGGTTTTAATTTGATCCTAAAAAGTGGGTGTTATTTTATATTATTGTTTAGCGTAATTTTTACTCTTCTGTGTTATGTAAGCAAAAAAAAGTATCATAAAAATAATATGATGCATATTGTATGTCCTTTTTCAGATACCGTGGGAAGAATATCTGTTGGTAGCTCCGAGTCTCCAAGCTGGATCTCTATGGCCAGACAGAAACAGAGGAACTTCATCGAGAACTCTCCAGAAAGCTCTCCAGAGAAACTTCCCTCGCAGGTTTGTACTGTTGCCTCGTATAATGAACAAATATGTCATGTAAAATCTTGCCCGCTTCTCAAGGTTTGAAAACTGTCTTAGCATCATGAAGCAACAGGACAATCATATTCACGCATATATCCTACTTAGTCATCTCTGCGTGTTGCAGCTTGGGAAAATGCAGTGTTCCGGAAAGATTTAATGAAGTGAAATGAATCGAACACTAAAGCGAGTGAGGTTTTATTTCAGTTAGGATACGGACTCATTTTTTGTGGTAATTAGTTTTAGCCAATGCTTCAAATGCTTGATTCCTTAATGATATTTAGTGTTAATCTCTCAGATATTTAAAATGTGTCCTCTTGTTCTCAGGGGGACGTCAAAAGACTGGATTCACCGGGCAGTTTATCAAATCCAATCGCCAAAGAGCAACTGGCACAGCCATGTTCACCTTTACAAGGTAATAATCTTTCCATTAGTATCATTCGCTGTCGTGGCCTTTCACAGCAAAGCTTTTATGGATTTAGCTTTGTTCTGTTTGGTCTAAAAAGTGCAATGACCTGCAAAGTCACAAATATGCTTTTAATCTCTTAATAGCATGAGGTTGTGTTTTAAGCTCAGATTGAAAGGGAAATCTATATCAATAAATGTCTGCCCTCTAGCGGATATGTATTGTAACTGTTTAAATTTCCAATATAAATCACTATAAATACTACACTCATACAGTACTTTTTCTTGTTTACACTGGCAGATAATTATTATTATTATTATTTTTTGGATGTTTTTGAAAAAAGTCTCTTATGCTCACCAAGGCTGCATTTGTTCGATCAAAAATAAAATAAAAATGGTACTGTTGTGAAATATTATTACATTTTTAAAGAACTGTTTTGTATTTGAATTTATTTTAAAATGTAATTTATTCCTGTGATCAAAGCTGAATTTTCCAGTCTTCAGTGTCACATGATCCTTCAGAAATCATTCTAATATGCTGATTTGCTGCTCAATTATTAGCAATTATTATTGGTGCTAAATTATTAATAATAGATATTATCCTTGTTGAAAACAGTTTCTGCTGCTTAATGTTTTTTATAAAAAATTTAGAACATTATTTCAGGATTATTTGCTGAATATAAAGTTAAATAGAACACTGTTAATTTGAAATATAGATATTTTGTAATATTATAAATGTATTTACTGTCACTTTTGTTCAATTTAATGCATCCTTTCTAAATAAATTATAAATTCTACTTTTTTTTTTGTACTTACCCAAAACTTTTTAATGCTAGTATATTACCATTTCCACAAAAATATGAAGCAGCACAACTTTTTTCAACATTGATAATAATCAGAAATGTTTCCTGAGCAGCAAATCATATTACAATCATGTGATACTGAAGACTGGAGTAATGGTGCTGAAATATTATGTTATATTATCGTTTTTACTGTATTTTTGATCAAATAAATGCAGCCTTGCTGAGATTTAGAGACTTCTTTCAAAAACTTTTGGCCAGCAGCGTATGTGTGACCTATGTAATTGCATAAATGTATTATGTCTGATATGATGCATAATAAGCTAAAAGTATAAACTTTGAATGAAGATGAATATATAAGCTATTATCCATTGTTTTTGAATGAACAGTGTTCTGCTCCCTTGAACTGTCCAACACATCCATGGTAGAGAAGGAAAGCAAGAGAAGCACTAACCCGTCCACTGCACCTTTGGCCCAAGATGAGCCTCCCTGGCTGGCTCTCGCTAAGAAGAAAGCCAAAGCATGGAGTGAAATGCCCCAGATTGTTCAGTGAAAGGCCCCGCTGGACTTCATAATTCTTCCCTATATTTACATACACATAAACAATACATGTGAGCAGTAATAGGAACCATATACAGCCTAGTTTTGCTTAATCTGCCTGGTGTCATTCATGTTTTTCCTGACATAAAGGAAATGATGCACATTAGACTGGGGCTTATGGGTAATACATTGCATTTGTATTATAACTTGGTTTGCAACAAAACACATTTACATTTTTTCAAACAGACTGTTATGTAACATGTCAGAGTTCAGAATGCTTCAAACTGAGGAAAAAAAAACGAGTTTTGCATACAATTTTTTTTGAAAATGAGCCGCCATCAAAGCTGTGTTTTTATTTAGGACTCTGTGAATAACTGCTCTTTACTAAGTAACTTTGCTATGTTACGCTATAGCCTTTAAAGTTAGTAACACAGTTATCATGAATGAAGCGGAAGGTGTCTTTGTATTTATTTATCTCACTCTTGTATGTTTTATGTATTTTTGTATTTACGTGCACAGCTTTCTGACTTGTACATAAAATGTGAAGTACAAAAAAAAAAAAATCAAGAAAAATAATAAAATGGAGCCATGTTTATTTGATCCAGCCACGGACACAGATGCCAGATTTCCTTCCTCTTTCTTCATGTTTTTTATATTCATTTTTAATTCATTTCTGTTTCTTCAGGATTGTTTTGGTTATTATTAAGTATGTCATCCAGGTAGTATTTAATGCATGTCATTTTCATTATAAAAGCAGAAAGTATGAGCAAAAGATAACATTAAACCATCCAGTATTTTTATCTACACTACCAGTCAAAAGTTTTTTAACAGTAAGATTTTTTTATGTTTTTTAACAGCAAATCAGAATATTAGAATGATTTCTGAAGAATCATGTGACTGGAGTAATGATGCTAAAAACTCAGCTTAGAAATCATACATTTTAAAATATATTCCAATAGAAAATAGTAAAAAATATTTCAAAATTTTACAGTTTTTTGGATCATATAAATGCAGGCTTGGTGAGCAGATGAGGGTTTTTTTTAAACATTAAAAATCTTACTGTTCAAACTTTTAACTGTTAGTGTATGTAAAACCCAACATGTGCCGAGACAATAAAAATACAAACATTTTAGCAGATTATTAGTTCATGTTCATTCACATATATAAAAATACAGTAATGTGGCATTTCTAACCATTTGAATAAACAATAATGCTTGGACATTGGGAATAGTAAAGGAATAGTTCAGAAAAGATTTGCATTACATCACGTGCTCAGCAATGGATCCTCTGCAGTGAATGGGTGCCGTCAGAATGAGAGTCCAAACAGCTGATGAAAACAACACAATAATCCACAAGTAATCCACCCCACTCCAGTCCATCAGTTAACATCTTCTGAAACAAACAAACAAAAAAAACTGTTAGTAAGAAACAAACTCATCTACATCTTGAATGGCCTGAGGTTGAGTACATTTTATAAAACGTATTTAATTTACAAAAGTTATTTACACTTATGTTGTTTCCACTTTTTAGTAAGTTGGCAAATTATAATACATACAAGGTGATATTGGGGGGGGGGGGGTCTGATTTATATTTTCATTTTCACCTTTACACATGCAATCCTGTTGAGTCTGTGTTATAGTGAAATGCTTAGTGTGCTAAACATTAATAAGCATTAGCAAACCTTTCTTATCATATTCCTGTTTTGGTATAGCTAAAATGAAGCAATAATAGTGTACAGATAGTGACTGGTCACACAGACCTGAGAAGAGAGATCGGACAGAGGGGAGAAAAGTGCAGGTAAGGTGAATGTAGGAAACACGGTGAGACTAAGCAAGTCAAGACAGATCTGTTGAAGGAAGAAGGCATGGCTAGAGATTACTTCTACAAAATATATACACAAAGACTTGTTTTATAATATCCAGAATCTCATAATGAGCACTGATTTTACTGATCATTGAATGAGAAATTAATACAAGAACAGGTGATATGTATTTTATCATCTTTATACTAACACTTAATTATATGTCAAGTGCTCAGAGGTTACAATTGTATTCATCATGCCACCTGTAATAATACATAAATACGTATAGGCCTACATTTGAGAACATTACACTAAGCCAAAGAACAGCATTCTATAAACTATATATGAATTAAAAACATACGACTGTCTGATTAAAATAATAATCAATCCAAGTGACAACTGTTTGTGTTTTAAAAAATGATGTTACAAAAGATCCTCTGCTGCAATTCCGAATAAAATCATTTTAACACAGTCTCAGTCTGTTTGAGCTCTTATAATATCAGAGGAATTCAGAACGTGCCGCGCGACTGTATAAAGCGCGAGACTCACCTGCTCACTTTGTGGCGAGTAAGGAGTGTGTTATCAACAGTGTTTACCGTCAGTTTACAGTTGTTGATAGCGTTTTATCGTGCTGATTATGGGACAGCGACTATCTCGTGGAGGGACAACACTGACACCCACCGACCACACGACGGAGCTCCATCCTGACGAGACGAGACGCCTGTGGAGATCTGAGGAGACGAGACCAAGAAGAAGCAGTGTTGCCAATTTAGCAATTTTGTTGCTAAATTTAGCAACTTTTCACACTACCCTAGCAACTTTTTCTTCCAAAAGCACCTAGCAACAAATTTAGCTATTTTTAAAATTTATTTGGCAACTTTTAGCAACTTTTGATAAGCAATTTAAACGATAAAAGGCAAACAATTTCCATCTAAATTACACAAAATGAGGAAACCAAAGATGCCTAGCAGTACACAAATTACATGGATTAAGTTAGCTGCTATTTGCATTTGTTCAATTTAATAATAATAATTGAATAATTGTTCATTTATGATACACCTTAGCTTGTACCTGCGATTGTTGATCAGTTAGTACACTGTAAAAAAAATATATACAATATATCTAGAAAAATGGAAAAGGTACTAGTAATTTTTCAGGACCTTGTGTTATCCATTATCTGTTGTAACCCTGTAACCTGAAAACATAAAATACAATGCGTAATTTAAAATGCAGGTAAAAAAAAATACATAAAATCAATATAGAAAATTCCTTCACATTAACATAGTAGATTGTGCCCTATTTTTACAGACTTTTCTTAGAGTGTAGCACACTAACTAACTACTAATACACTGCTTAAAACTATAACTGTTCAGAATGTGTAGTTTTACTGGTTTGCTAGCTAATAATAAAAAAAACTACTTAAATTGTAATTGTTCAAAAATGTGTAAGTGTTCGATAATTCAATGTTGTATTTAAAAATACATTTGAATTTTAATATTATATTACGTTATATTATTTTACAAACAAATCTAAATTAACATTTTGCTGAGATTTGATGCAGTTTTGCGTCGTAATTACGCAATGACGTCATCACGCAATGACCTCGCAACGTCATTTAGCAACTTTTAGCAACAAATCGACCTTCCTTTTTTTCACACATAACATAACATCCAAAATATAACAAAACAAAACAACAGACATATACTCAATAGCTCAAAGTCAAGTCAAAAGGGAGGGAGAGAGGGAAGGACAATAAAAACACAAAACAAGTCACTCCTTTATACAATCACGTATATCAGAAAGAAAGCACTGCCAAGCATCAATAAATCGACCTTCCTTTAGCAACTTCCTCAGAAAATTAGTTGGCAACACTGAGAAGAAGAGGCAGAAAAAGAGCAGGTTTCAGAGGTTTGCCTCTTTATTCTGTTGTTTCTCTCCCCACAAATCCACCAAAGCTCAGAGTGAGGAGGAGCAGGACACTGAAGTGTCTCCATCCAGGAGCTGCTGTACTGATGGTAAATCAACATGAACATCAAAAAGTCTATTAATTGTTTACACACACCACCAACACATTATACAAATGCAGATAAATAAGTTTTCCAGTACATGTGGGTACATTAATATGAGTATGTAATACTTTATTGATATTATCTGATTAAAGCAAGCTTTTGGTTGATATTGCTGTCTTTAGATCAGACTTCTCTACAGGACGTCTTCTGTACTGTAGAGGACAATGATCATCAGGAGTCTCCTTCCAGTGCTCCTGAAGACCCCTCACTGCAGAGGAGCAGCAAACGCAGGACGTCCAGCCTCAAGATCAGGACAGTCCTTCAGCAGATGAGAGTCCTTCACATCTGAGACATCTGGACTGTGACGAGATCATGAGGAGCGAGGGTGAGTTTACTGTCATAACCCAAAATATTACACACAGCCTCTTCTTATAATTTATTTTTTTAGGTGTGTCTATAAAGGAAAGTTTATGCTTTTAATAATGCAGCTGTAACTTTTAATAATGCAACTGTTTTTTTTTTAAGTACATTTAGTCCTGCAGTGTGAACTTAAATAAGATAACTATTTATCTTGCAATAGACGTCATTTGCTGGACGTATGCCATCAGCGAGAAGTTGGGGGAAGGAGGCTCTGTCTTTGAAGGAACCCGCTGTGAGGACGGCCTTCAGGTGGCTGTGAAATTCACAGCGAAGACAAAACTAGCCGTACCTCAGCTTTGTAAGTAGATTGTGCTCTTTCTGTCATGTCCTCTCATTTACTGTTTGCAATTTATAACATCTTAGATTCATGTAAAACACAGAGTACAGATATTTCAATAGACAAACAGAGCGAGCTAAACCCTTATTTGATACTTCCATCTGACCATCATAAAAACAATCTTTCTTCTAGCCTGACCATCCCAGTCCAGTTCCTCTAGAGGAGGCTTTGACAGTCTTGGTCAATCAAGGTCCCCGCTGTCACCACATCATAGAGCTGCTGGACTGCAGGAGCATCCTGACCAGTACATCCTGGTCTCAGAGCGGCCCTCGCCCTGCATGGACATCACGGTGAGCTCTTCAGTGAGGTGCTGGTGTGTCATTTCATGCAGCAGGCGATTGACGCTGATGTCGTTTGCCGTTCCTGGGGGTCTTCCATCGGGACATCAAGATGTCCAACCTCCCGTTCAAAACACAGAGACCATGGAGGTCAAACCGATCGATTTCGGTGTTGGGGACCTCCTGAAAAGCTTGCTCTACATCACCTTCAGTGGTATGCACAGAATGCTGCTGTTTTATTTGTGGTTGCTTGAAGAGTGACCCGGAGCAGCTCTAGAGTTCATCTGGATGCTCTCCCATGACTGGTTCAAGGTAAGTCTAAGACAAGCTAAAATGATTTGTTTGTTTTTTTGTCTTTTTGTTGATTTGATTTGATCAGAATACCTGCTGCGATGCAGTCAATCCATATACACTACACAGATGTCAAGATGTATTTTTATACCTTATGAAGTATGTTTGTGTAATTTGTATAATTTCTAATTGTGTTTCAGGTCCTGTAGGTCGTGGTGAAGAGGGTCAGTCTTGTGGGGCTGGCAGGCCTCGGTTGCGTCTGGCGTCTTGGCTTGAGGCGGTAGTTTTAGCATCTTGCAGAATTTACAACTCAGAATCCTACGGATGTGAGTTGTAAATAGTTTAGTTGTAGTTAGTTAAGTACTGCACCATCCAATCATATTATTAATAATGGAGTCACCCAGAGTGTCCCTCTGTCAAGCCCGTCCTGTCCACTACAAAGGTTCCTCTCATGATGGGACAGAACAGCAAAGAAGTTCCAGTCAAGGTCGTCCCAGTGTTTGCGGTCGTAGCCTCAGACAGAGCTGGTGTTCAAGACTGCTTCAGTCCCAGAGCTCCTCTCTCAGTCTCCCTGCTCCCAGAGGATCCTGCTAAAGCCGCTCTGGTCCAAGAGGATTCTGTCACAGCTGCATCAGAGGATCCTCTCATGACCCCAGTGTTTCCTTTCACTGCTGTGATTCCTCCAGAAACACATTACACCTGTGAGCCACAATAAAATGACTTTGTGGTTGTGAAAATACACACACACAAAAAAACTGTTGTTGTAATAGGAAAATATGTGATAATCTGTAAATATGAAGAAAAAAAATCAGTTCTAGAGAGGTTACAGTTTATATTTATCATTTTGAATGTTAACTAGAATAATAAATAATTAAATAATAAACTCACCAGGTAAGTATTACCAGGTAAGTAACATCTTATACTATGTTGCTCTGCATTTGAAGCGCATGAGATCATTAACCAAGATGAGTTAGCCATCAACAACAACAGCATAACGTGATCTATTTTAAAATGTTAATTATAAAATACTGCAACTTATCTCCAGAAGTGCTCTAGAGAGAATGTATTTAGTACCATTCGAATACAGCATTATATTCTCCCTAATAAAAACATATTTTGAAACTGGTGTAAGTGTGTAACTGCCCATTCTTGTCAACGCTGACGCTTCGTCTCGTTGCTGCGCGACTCCCAATAAGCGCGTGCAAATCTCGCGAGAGTTTGGGACCTCCAAAGAAGTGCGTTGACGGTGAATGGCGCGTACAGTGTCCAGCGGAGGGCGCTGCTCCATTTCCCCGGTAGCCAGCGGAGCCAGTCCAGCAGCAGTACGAGGGGTGCGTTTGATTACTGCACAGCTAAATGGCGGATGAGGACAAGGGGCTGTATCGCGAACAATAACACCGTACATTCCCAGCGTTTCTTAATCGTCTCAGTTTGCCGATGCGAATCCCGCATGCATAGCGTGCAGTCATTCATATGTGGCTATAGCAGTTCACTGATTGAGTTTGGGCACGATTGATCGCGGATTTCAGCGGAGCTCCGGAGGAAGTCGGACTCTTGATGGTGGTTGTAATATGGGTGACTCGCTCGGTCTGATCGGGAAGCGGCTGCTGCTGCTGCTCAATGACGGGAGCTCCGCGGCGGTGGAGCAGGCGGCCTGGCTCCGCGGAACCGTGCGGGCGGTCAGTGTGATCGGGCTGGCGAGCCCAGGGGTGGAGGTGAGACCGACACAACAACAACAACAACACGCCGTCAAAACAAAACCGACCCGTGAGAACAAACGCTGACGCATTCGTCAGTTTCAGTGTGCAAAACTGTGTATTATGACTCTAGTTTGCGTGAGAAATGAGGAAGAGATATGTAGTAAACATCTAATGTGTGTTTGAGTGCTAGTTAGCTAAGTGGCTAGCTGCAGATGTGCTACTTAGACTGTGTATTTTGGGGTCATTGATGTTGTCTAGTTAGGCAGCTGACTAGTTTAAGACTGCAGTAGACTTAGTAAATGACCCATTGTGATTTAAAAACCGTCCCACACAGTAAATGCATCCATCAAATCAATTAAACATACTGATTATGAAAACAAAGGAAAAGGTCATTATTCATGGCGTGTTGGTTGTGAAGTAGTATTAATTTTATATGATGGGGAAATAACTTTTATAAATGGTTTATTGCAATTCTGAATAAATAGATAAATTGTGCAGGTGTATATTCGCACAGGCAAACTTCATTAAATGTCTTTTTGTTGATATTTTTTTTTTTTTTTTATGGTGATTTTTTTATTATCAGTTATTATTCATGGATTAAATTAAATTAGGTTAATTTTATGGTCAGTGTATAGAGTACTAGAACCATTGAAATACAGCAGGCATTTAGTAGCCTATCCCCGGTTTAACAGACAAGGCTTAAGCTAGTCCCAGACTAAAATACATGTTTGAGCTGTCTCAACTGAAAATATCTTGCTCTGACATATCTTAAAATATGTCAGTGTCATAGTTCTGTGTCAAGATGCACACCTTAATGTTGTCTTCTAAGGCATTTTTGTAAAAGTTGCCTAAATATCTTAATTCAACTAAGGCCTAGTCCTGGCTTAAGCTAAGCCCCGTTTGTGAAACCGGGCCTATATGTAGTGTATGGCTTGCGTTAGTTAAGTATATTTATTTATTTAGTCATTTAGCAGACGCTTTTGTCCAAAGCGACTTACAAATGAGGGCAATAGAAGCAATCAAAAAAGCAACAACATGCAAGTGCTATGACAAGTCTTGTTTAGCCTAACGCAGTACACGTAGCAAGGTTTTTCTTTTTAAGAAAACAAGCAGATAGAATATAGAAAAAAGAAATATATATATATATATATATATATATATATATATATATTTTTTTTTTTTTTTTTAAGAAACAAGTAGATAGAATAGACAAAAGAAAGCTAGTGTTAGTTTTTCAAGAAAAGCTAGCAGTTACATAATAAATATGCAGTTGATAGAGGGTCAAGTGTGTGTGTTTTTTTAAAAATTAAAAGAAGATGGATAGATAAAATAGAATTAGAATAGAGAGTGCTAGAGTTAGAGCAGGGGTGGGCAATTAATTTTTCCAAGGGGCCACATGAGAAACTTGGGCGGTTGCAGAGGGCCGTGGGGCGTGTCTATGGGGGAGGGGGCGGCGTCTTTTTGCCAGGGGGTAACCAGAGTAAACAAAGCAGCGTAGCACCTGACTTTGAAACTTGCAGCGCTCATATTTAATCAATTAAACCATAGCCTTTTGAAGTGTAAGCTATATCTCAATTTACACAGTTTTTTTTTTTTTTTTTACCGAAACACCACCTAATGCCGAGTTCACACTGCACGATTTTCAAACTCGTCGGATCGCCGTTGTTTTCACACTGCATGACTATCTGGGGTAGCATTCAGTCGCTGCTGTGTACACATTGCACGATGGATCCGTGACAGGGGGTTTCACATTGCACGATTTCACAATAGGATGAATCGCAGACAACTCTGTCTGATCCGCAAATACAGCCAAACGCACGCGAGAAGTGATTTATGCAAGATCACGCTGATATTATGATCTATAAGTCCTCCCCGAACACATACTTCTGCTGTGAAATTTTTATATACAATTTTTATATACACAAATCTACGTAGCCTACTTGAAAGTTAAACCAACGTGTTGTGCATTTTATAATGAGTTTATTTCTTATAGCCCATAAAAGCCCTCAAAGTGATGAAATAGAAAAATGCAATAAATCTTTTGTCCTTTATAGAAGAATATTATTTACAGGAAAAACCTTAGCCCCTTCTTCATCTTCATGTAGCCTACCTGTTCTGTATATTCTAATGCTCGCTTTGTTTAAAAAAAAAAAAAAAAAAAAACTCGAACATCCAGCTGCCCTGTATCTTGCTCTCTCATTGGCTGTAGGTCATCGCCGATGTATTTTTTCAGTCAGAACCGGTCAGAACTCATTCACACAGCAGGATTGAGAATCGCCGACAGCTCCAGATATTTAGCATGCCAAATATTTCACGGGCGTCAGCGACACATCGGCGATTCCCTCAGATCGCGTCTTTGATAATTCACACTGCGTGATTGTCACTCGCGGGAACGAGCTCCGATTTGCCCCCGATCTCGGGCATTTGTCGGCGATTTATCAAAACCTGTCGGCGAGTGAAAAATCGGGCTAAAATCGTGCAGTGTGAACTTGGCATAAGTCTTCTCCTCCCATTTCTACCAGTGAACCGTTTCTGTCACTGCAACATCCCGAACAGGTGAACACACACACACACAAACGTGTAACTACTGTACCCTGTAATACCCTAACAGATACCCTGTAAATAGTGAAATAAAATTCCTTCCTTCATATGTTGATATTTGTGAATTGAAAATATTTGTATTGATTTAAACTCCTGTCTGATATATATATATATATATATATATATATATTATTTAAATTAATTTTCGGGCTACCAAAATCTGAAGAGTACCTGCCCGAAGGGCTACCAGGGATTTTGAAATTTTGCGAGCCCTGCAACAGGTCTGTAAGCTTAAACCTGCTCGGGAGCAGGTTTATTTCATGTAAACAGGATTAGATCGCATCTTTTTAAGCAGAATTGATACTTAAAATAGGTCCCAGTCACCGCTACTTTATTACAAGAGTACCCTACTGGTCCAGGGACAATAATTTAAAATAATAATAATTTAAAAATTAATTTGAAAATAAGATAATGTTGTGTAGTCTATAATACTAGACACAGCCAGTTTTACTACTTGAAAGATTTATTAGTGATGAAATAATTACTTTATAATTGTATTGGAGTCTTACACACATGCTATACAGTCAATCTGAGCTGTGCATTAATTTGAGTGGTGACAGACAGCTATTACGGGAGTGGCTTGATGGAGCGCAGGAGATGCAGATACCTCTAAGAAACTTTAATTAATGCTGTCACGTAACAAATCTGTGTCAAAGATAAAATTAAATGAATTGCTAATTACAACATTGAAATAAAAATGTAAAGCCTGTACAAATACTAGAAGTCATGAATATAAATAATAAAAAATTAAAAACAGTCCACATTTCATTTATCTATTTACATCTCATTTATCTATTTATATCTATATTCATTTATGGAGTTTTGTTCGCTTGGCTGTTTCCTTATAAAGGTCCAGAAATGTGTCAACTCTTTCGTCAGGTGTCTTTTTTAATGATATGATGTCATTACGTTGCTGTCTTGCCGCCAGCCAATCGCTGCATTGCTGATCGTGGTTTCGAGTATCGATACATCTGCCCTTTTCGGGGAACACGAGAACGCGCAGTAATCTTAGACAATTTAATCCAGATATTTTAATCTAATACGCAAATTAGTTTGAAGAACCAAATTAGCCAGAGATCAGTTATCAGGATTAGATGATCTGGCATCTTTCAAATCATCTCAGATATATTAAACGAGGTACGAAGAACGGAACCCAGCTACTGGTAGCCAGTGCAAATTGATGAACAGAGGTGTGACATGCGTTCTTTTCGGCTCATTAAAGATTAACCTTGCAGTGGCATTTTGGATTAATTGTAGAGGTTTGATGGAATTGGCTGGAAGACCTGCCAAGAGAACATTGCAATAGTCAAGTCTGGACAGAACAAGAGCTTGAACAAGGAGTTGTGTTGCATGTTCCGAAAGAAAGGGTCTGATCTTCCTAATATTGTATAAAGCAAATCTGCAGGACCGGGCAGTTTTAGCAATGTGGTCTGAGAAATTCAGCTTATCATCAATCACAACTCCAAGGTTTCTGGCAGTTTTTGAAGAAGTTATGGTAGATGAGCCTAAATGGGAGGTGAAATTGTGATGAAGTGATGGGTTTGCTGAAACTACAAGTAGTTCTGTCTTAGCTAGGTTGAGTTGAAGGTGATGGTCCTTCATCCAGCAAGAAATGTCTGTTAGACATGCTGAGATGCGAGTAGCTATCATCGGATCATCAGGATGGAATGAGAGGTAGAGTTGATTGTCATCAGCATAGCAGTGATATGAAAAGCCATGTTTCTGAATGACAGAACCTAGTGATGCCATGTAGACAGAGAAGAGAAGTTGGCCAAGAACTGAGCCCTGAGGCACCCCAGTAGCTAGATGTTGCGACTTGGATACCTCACCTCTCCAAGATACCTTGAAGGACCTATCTGAGAGGTAAGACTCAAACCACTGGAGTGCGGTTCCTGCGATGCCCTTTCTCAATACGGTTGACAGGAGGATCTGGTGGTTGACCGTATTAAAAGCAGCGGACAGATCCAGCAAAATAAGTAAAGAAGACTTGGAAGCCGCTCTAGCAAATCTTAGGGCTTCAACAACTGAGAGCAATCAGTTTCGGTCGAATGTCCACTTCTGGAGCCAGACTGGTTGCTGTCCAGGAGGTTGTTCTGTGTTAGAAAGGCAGAGACTTGGTTGAACACAACTCGTTCAAGTGTTTTTGCAATGAAAGGTAGAAGGGAAACCGGTCTATAGTTCCCTAAAAGAGTTGGGTTTAGAGTGGGTTTCTTAAGAAGTGGGGTTATACGAGCCTGTTTAAATGCTGAGGGAAAAACTCCAGTGTGAAGGGATGTGTTAACAATGGGAGTGAGTGCAGGTACAACTGCAGTAGAAATGGCTTGAAGGAGATGAGATGGAATTAGATCAAGCGGACAAGTAGTAGGATGACTGGAAAGGATGCGTTTAGAGACTTCTGCCTCAGAGTGTGGAGAGAAGGATGTGAACGAGTGTATGTTTGCTCGTAAGATGTGTTTGACAGTTTGTGGTGTGGAGAATTGTGCAGTGAGGTTTGTAATTTTATTAATGAAGATTGTGGCAAAGTCGTCAGCTGTTAGAGTTGATGAAGCATGCGAGAGTTAGGCGAATTGTTAATTTTGTCGTGATAGTATGTCCTTTTAGCAATGGAGACATTAGCAGAGAAGTCAGAGAGGAGTGATCGATATAAATTAGGTCAGTAGGATTTTGTGATTTGCGCCATACCCTTTCTGCAGCCCTGAGCTTAGAACGATGTTTGCGGAGAACGTCAGATAGCCAAGGGGCAGAAGGGGTGGTACGGGATGGCCTGGAAGATAAGGGGCAGAAAGTATCTAAACAAGACATCAGAGTGGAACAGAAAGTATCAGTAGCACTGTTAGCATCAAGAGATGATAACTGTTTAGGGGGAGGAAGCGAAGATGAAACCATAGCAGATAGCCAGGAGGGTGAGAGTGAGCGTAAGTTAAGTTGAAAAGTGACATGTGGAGGGGTATGTTTTGTTTCAGGAATCATGTTGAGGTTAAGAGTGAGGAGGAAGTGATCCGAGGTGTGCAGTGGAGTAACTAGCACATGTTCAGTGGAGCAGTGTCGTGTGTAAATAAGGTCCAGTTGGTTGCCTGATTTGTGAGTAGCCGTAGTTAACACTCTCTTGAGATCAAAAGAGGCAAGTAGAGTGTGGAAGTCTGCTGCCTGAGGTTTATCTAGGTGGATGTTGAATTCTCCAAGTATAACTAAGGGAGTACCATCCTCAGGAAAGGTTGAGAGCAACACATCTAATTCTTCCACAAAGTTACCTAGTGGTCCTGGAGGTCGATAAACAACTACAAAATACATTTTTAGAGGGTAGGTAATAGTAACCGAATGTGATTCAAAGGAGCTGTTGATACTGCAGGTGTAGCATTGTCCTCTGGTTTGATCCAGGTCTCTGTCAGGGCCATGAGGTTTAGTCTTAAATGACTAGTAATGGAAGTAATGAAATCAGCTTTGTTGACAACAGACTGACAATTCCAGAGACCAATAGAAAAATAAAGTAGTGTATTAGCAGACATAGGCAAAGTGCGCAGGTTGTTAGGATTGTGCTGCCTACAGTGTGTGATGTGTGGTTTGCGAGTGGTAGTGATAGTAGTGATCTGAAAATACATAGTAAGAATTGGTTATAAAAACTAAAACTTAAACAGAAGTGAAGCCAGGTGTAGAAAAGAGGATGAATCAAAAGCAATACTTATATCCCTTGCCCGGTGGAGGCGCACGTTAGAGTCGATGGTCTTTACACTCTTCGGTCTTCACACGATGGCTGCTGCAACCGCTGCCACGGTATAAAAACCTTTTTTATACCCGTCTAACAAATCACTAATTGAATTCAGCTGGACACACTTTCCTGTTATCACACCAAATGGCCAAGCAAGCGCAGACACTGACAAGATATGCAATACAGTACGAGACCAAACGCGATTTCAGCAAGTCTCTACTAGGGCCCTATGAAATCCGTTTTATTTTTTCCTAAATTCAGTTTTATTTTTTTCCAAATTCCGTTTTTTCCATTTTATTTTTTTCTGGACTGACAAGCGACGCCATATCGCGTTCATTATCGCAGATGAATCGCCTTCGATATGAACGCAATATTGCGTAGCTTGTCAGTGATCTACGGCTCTGTGTATTAAATGCAGCTCCATTTGGAAAACAGGTGATGGAGATTAACCGCTAATCAAGGAGCCGGCTTTACTGACGAGATGCGCATGCATATCGCATGAGATATATCGCCCAGCCCTAATATGAACATGCATGCTTAATGTTGTGTATTGGTTTGATCTAATTTTAATTTTAACCATTGGTTAGTGATCTGATAGGACTGCAGTAGTATGTCTGTTGTTACTTATTTGTGTGGCTGACACTTTTGGTGAAATGTACAATATGGTTCAAAAGATTGGGTTCAGTACAATTTTACTTTGGAAAAAAATATTACTTTTTTTCAGCATGAATGCATTGCATTGATCAAAAGTTACAGTCACAACATGTATAATGTTACAAAATATTTCCATTTCAGATGAATAGAATTTTCAAAAGAACAGCATTTATCAAATCATTCTGGAAAAAAATATTAAGCAGCACAATCATTTTATTAACATTGTTTCTTGAGCAGCATATCAGAATGATTTCTGAAGGATCATGTGACACTGAAGACTGGAGTAATGAAGATGCTTTGCATCACAGGAATAAATTACATTTTTAAATATATTCAAATTGAAAATAGTTTTTTTTATTATTATTGTAGTCATTCTTCAGAATATTATTGTTGATACTGTATTTTGATCAAATTAATGTAGCTTTGGCAGTCATGAGAGACTTCTTACAAAACATTAAAAAAAATAGCTGAACCCAAACCTTTGAATGGTAATGTATGTGACTCCATACAGAGTTATGCAGTAGCTTTATTCTGTTTTTGTCCCTTTAAATGTCTCAGCCAATCAAACCAATATCAAACTAAATGCAGTTATAAAAACTGATTTCTTAAATACTTCTTTTTTTTGAGAGAAATCCTGGTGAGTCTGTTTCACTCACTGTTTTAATAATAGCCATTTTAAAAATATTAACAACAGTGTTGAAATATGAGTTAAAAGGAGTATTTTTTCTGGCTTGGTGCTGATGTAGGGATACCTGAGCCTTATGATCAGGTGGTTTGGGTACATAAGACAAAAGGCTTTGGTGTTATGCTAATTACCATAATATGCATTGGCAACAGATGGCCCATACGAAACTTTGAAGTGTGCTTGTAGACAGCAACATTTCACTTGTCTTAAGTTGTCAACCGTCCGTCTTCATTGTAGGTGTTTGTAGAGTTTTACGACAGCCCATGGCGGCAGCGCTCATGGGTGCAGGTGTATGGGGATGAGGTACGAGCCGTTCTCGTGGAGAGTGCCATCGTCTGGGCCAGCTGCAGCGACCCATCGCTCTCCGCTGCTGCTCAGTGGCCAGCCTTGGTGAGTACGGATGCACACTGCACCTCTTTCATCATTTTTCTGTAAATCGACTCTTAATATGGGTTGAGAAGTGGTATGTACTAAAGGTAAAATAAGTATTGAACACGTCACCTTTTTTCTCAGTAAATATATTTCTAAAGGTGCCGAATTTCTCCAGATGTCGGTAACCCATACATACAAAGAAAACAAAACAAAAAAGTTCAGAAATTAAGTTACGTGTAATAAAATGTAATGACACAGGGAAAAATTATTGAACACATGAAGAAAGGGAGGTACAAAAAGGCACGGAAAGCCAAGACACCAGCAGAAATCTATCAGTAATTAGAAAGCAATCCTGCTCCTTGTCAGTGGACATTAGTATTAGCTGGTTCAGTCCCAACACCTACAGTACCAGGATGATGATGAAACAAGTTTGGACATTTCAGCAAGACAATGATCCCAAACACAGCCAAGGAAACTCTCTACTGGTTTCAGAAAAAGAAAATAAAGCTGCTAGAATGGCCCAGCCAATCACCTGACTTGAATCCAATAGAAAATCAGAACTAAAGATCAGAGTTCATAGAAGATGCCCACAGAACCTTCAAGATTTGAAGACTCTGTGGAAGAATGGGCCAAAATCACACCTGAGCAATGCATGCAACTAGTTTCTCCATACAGGAGGCGTCTTGAAGCTGTCATTACCAACAAAGGCTTTTGTACAAAGTATTAAATAAATTTCAGTAGTTCAGTACTTTTTCCCTGTCATTCCATTTTATTGCACATAACTTAATTTCTGAACTTATTTGTTTTGTTTTACTTGTATGGATTACTTGGGTTGTCTCGACATCTGGTGAAAATTTCATGTCAACAGCACCTTTAGAGATATATTTACTGGGAATAATGGTGGCGTGTTCAATACTTATTTTGACCGCTGTATATATTGCACTACATCTACATATGTCTGGCATGTTCATGATTTTTTTGTAGTTATGATTAGAAAAAGAGTTTGAAAAAGCTTTTGTAAATTGTCTTTAGATTAGATCTCTTGTAAGAATAAAGATATAGTGTCTTCTGGGTTATATTCACTCGTTTGTGCACCCGCTGCTGGTTTCCTGAAAGCCATTTGTCTTTTGGCTCAATCCTCAGATGTTCAAACCGCTGGTTGACCGTGTGGGTTTGGGATCCCTGGTTCCTGTGGAGTTCTTTGGTGCAAGAACTTTGGCATTTCTCCCTGATGCGAATTCACTGCACACTTTTGAGGTTGGTGGCTGTCATAAAATCTGCATTGTCATATTTTTGCATGTAGTAATGCAGAACTTTTGCACTGTTAAATGTTCAAATAGAAATAGCCTAAATAGATTATCTTTCTTTCTTCAGACTGAAAAAGATTTTAGACACTCTTTGCTACAAGAGCAGCCGGCTCTTCAAGCTGCCATCAGCAGCTGGCACAGTGACTCTGAGTTGCAGGAGATCCTGCGGAAAGGTCAGTCGCATTTAACTATTAATAAACTCTAACTCTATAGACTCTAATGTGCTTGAGTAAACTTACCTGTGCAAAGCCTGAAAGGAAGTCATACAAGATATTAAAGGAATGTTTTACCCAAAAATGAAAAATAAAAATCACCCTCAGGCCATCCAAGATCTAGGTGACTTTTTTTCTTTAGTAATACACACAATACAGAAGATTTTTAGCTGAAACCGTGCTCAGTGGTGGTTCATAAAATGCATCACTTTGAGAGTCAAAAACTGGGAACACAAAATGAATACCTGTGACTCCAGTTTACAACATTACCTACTTACTGAAGAAAAAAAGTCACTTACATCTTGGATAGTCTGAGGGTGAGTAAATTAACAGCGAGTTTTAATTTTTGTGTGTACTATGCTTTTAATTCTCCTGTTGTCCTCCATTTGATCCATACTTGGTTTTAAACTGCTTGAAATACTCAATAAACATACATCATACATTTTTGTGAATATTTCCCATTTAGGGTCATTAATGTGCATTCAAAGTTTCAACACATAGCTGTATTTTGCAAAGTCTTTACATAAATTTTGACTTTTGTGTTGAGGTCAAATTGACCCCCATTGGTTTCCATACAATTCGCCAAAAATCAGCACTAGAAAAATACTAAAGAGTTGATTTAAAAAACAACAGAAAGCATTTATTGTAGCTTGTCAAACACTGACATATGAAATACATGGGAACTTTAATTTAAATTGAAGACTCTTTAAGTTTTCTTTTTACTTTTTATTTCGAGTTTACTTGAAATTGAAACCCGTCTTTTAAATCAGCCAAGTAAAATTAACTGTTTCAATGTTGAAAAGTGAGTGAAATGATATTTTTGGTTGTTAGTTTTTTGAATCTCAACTACTAGGCTGTTGCAGCAATGAAAAGTGTGAGAAACACATTTTCCCATCACAGGGGTTTTATTTATAAGTATCCCATCACAGGGACACTTTATGTATATGTACTTGTGGTTAATTTGTGTCTGTACAGCTAATTTTGAACATAAAAATATGTGGGTCACACATATGAACAATAAAAATAGAATGGAATTATTCAATTTCTCTCATATTCTGCAATAGAGATGTTCTGTTTTCTGTTGTTGTTGTTGTTTCTCCCTGTTTACATGAATCTTTAGTACTTTAGTATTTAACTGACAAGCTGATAATCTAAGCTGTTCTTTCCTCTCTTGGACAGGATCTTACACTATTCAGGGTCGGAGAGTGCAGGTGTACCAGCCGGAGTTTGAGAAGCCCTGGGCCCTGGGACTCGTATCTCAGCATGATCCTGTTTCACACATTATGGAGATTACCATGGACCAGGTCCGTGTGAAAGTCAGTGCTCTGTCTCTTTAGAATCTAGTCAGTGTTACTGTTGTCTGATTCATGGGTTAGAGATCATAAAAGCTGACTTCAGTGTGTGGTTTGTGGGTCAATCATGGTTTGTTTCAGGGTGAGGAGACACAAGTCGTCGATCCTCGGGTTATTCATGTGATGCATGCTGTGGAACAATTAGAAGAGGTGTGTTGGTTTTCTGTCTCTCCTAGTGTTGTTTAGAGCATACATTGTCTAATTTAAGACTAGATGATTTTCTTTCAACAGTCACTATTACCCCATTCCACTAAAATGATTTTGTTAAATTACAGGGTTAATTTGGCAACATTTTTATTTGTATCGGAAATATTTATTTTTTATTAAATGTTACATTTTATTTGCACAAAATAATTTGTAATGTTAGCAATAATACTTGGAAATCATAAAACACATCATAGTCTTTGTTTAGGAGTCTTTTTGAGAACATATCTAAGCATCCAGTGTCTTTATACAATCACAAGATGAACTATAATTACCATTTAATACATGCTGAATATTATATATACATTAACAACATATACATTCACATGTTTAGAGTCAGTAAGATGTTTTTTTCTTTGAATACAAAAGAAACAGTAAAACAAAAAATGTTTAAAAAAACTACTTCAAATAAATGCTGTTCTTTTGTACTCTGTTTATCAAAGAACCGTGAAAAAATGTGTAACTGTTTCTACTAAAATATTAGGCAAATATTAAGCCACTGTTTTAAACAATGATAATAAGAAATGTTTATTGAGCATCAGCATATTAGAATGATTTCTGAAGGATCGTGTAGGAATAAGTTACACTTTAAAATCTATTAAAATAGAAAAAAAATACATTTAGTTTTGGTGAACATAAGAGACTTCTTTTAAAAACAATAATCTTTGTTATATGTATGGATATGTGTGTTAAAAGTAGTGCGGTTAAACAATTAATTGTGATTAATCGCATCCAAAATAAAAGTTTTTGTGTACATAATATATGTGACCCTGGACCACAAAACCAGTCTTAAGTGTCAGTTTTTTGAAATTGCAAAAAAATCAAATTAAATTGCAAAAAAAATCAAAATATTGAGAAAATCGCCTTTAAAGTTGTCCAAATGAAGTTATTAGCAATGCATATTAGATATTACTAATCAAAAATGAAGTTTTGATATGTTTACGGTAAGAAATTTACAAAATATCTTCATGGAACATGATCTTTACTTAATATCTTAATGATTTTTGGCATAAAATAAAAATGTATACTTTTGACCCATACAAGGTATTTTTGGCTATTGCTACAAATATATCCCAGCGACGTAAAACTGGTTTTGTGTTCCAGGGTCACGTGTGTGTACTGTCTATATTTATGTATATATAAAAACACACACATGCATGTATATATTTCAGAAAAATGTTGTTTATATATTAAATATATTTATATATAATATAAATTGTTAACATAAATATATACAGTACATGTAAATAAATTTTCGTATTTTCAAAATATATACTGTATGTGTGTATACTTATACGTACATAAATATTCAAAGTACACACATATACATGTGTATATATATGTAAACAAAAACTTTTATTTTGGATGCGATTAATCGTTTGACAGCACTAGTTAAAAGAGACTTGTTAATAGTCTTATAACTTGTTTATTAATTTTGTTATGTAAGTTTGGTAATTGATAATGCACCTGGGTCATTTTGCCATATCACATCTCTCATAGAGCACAGATCGACGCAAGAAGGATGGCGACGGAGGGAAAGGTGAGGGCAGTCGGCGGCGCCGGACAGCATCTGAAGGAGATGAAGACATTACTCTGAAACGTTTCAAAGGAGCCGGGGAGGGCACCTCTGACAGCCAGAATGGGAATGGCTCCAACAAGGAAGCTGAGGCTATGGTAACATGCGTAGAGATGCCGGGAGAGGGAGTAGTGGAGGGAAGAGACGGAGGGGGTGGCGTAGGTGGGAGGGTGACGAGCACCTGTAGTCCAGTAGCTTCGCCGAGTCAAGACTCCTCTAACAACAGCAATTCCTCCCAGCAGGAGCACTCCCACATAAGGAGCACAGGTTTTGTCAAGGAGAATGGCAGTTTTGTCCCGACCCAAGAAAGGATATCATCTTCAGTATCAGCAGTGCTTCCTGTGTCCACTCCAACACCACCTCCATTGAAGCCTGCCCCATTGCCCTTTTCTAACACTTTTCCTTCTTTGGGTCAAATGCCCAGCTTGGTGCCCGGGGCCCCTGCCCCTAAATCGTCTCCCACACTCCCAGCAGCCGAGAGGGAGGAGGGAGGTGTTCTTTCAGGGTATCCTAAAACAGCTGCCCTGGTGTCTCCAGGTCCTGTGACCATTTCATCACCTTCCCAAGACAACGCTTCAAGTGTGACTCTCTCTGCTCCTGTAGAAGCAAACCAAAAGCCCAGTATGTGGGGATCAACTCCAGAAGCGAGCCAGGTAGGACACTGATGCTTGTATTTTACTTTGGATCTGTTAATTTTTTTTTTTTTAAATGCAATTCATACATGCAAATGAAAACCCCACTTCTGAGATGAGTTTTAATTCTGAAATTGAAAACATTCTTGTTTTTTAAATTTTTGTTGGAAATAAAATAAAAAAAAGATATCAGAATATATTCTCATAGAAGAAGCATTATTACATAATTTGGTAAAACACTATTTTAAGGACTAATTCTCACTATTACTGCATATTGGCCATTTATTAGCATTTATAAAGCACATATTAATGCTTTATTCTGCATGACCATATTCCCTGCATCCCTTAATCCTACTCCATACCCAAACTTAACAACTACCTTACTAACTATTAATAAGCAGCAAATTAGGAGTTTATTGACGGAAAACTCCTAGTTAATAGTGAATGTGATTCTTAATTTAAAGTGTTAAGAATAATTTTAAAAAGTCTTTAATTAGGCTCTTTGTGTTAAGTGTCATACAGAGTTAGGGACATACTTTCATTGTTTTTGGAGGTGCAAGCTCATTTCAAGATTCTGGAACTTCATTGCTCATGAAATTAGCACCATTCTTAAGATAAAATTGAAAATGGATCCTGGTCTTTTTCTTTTGGGGCTCCCATCCAAAAGACAGGCAATGTCACTGACACTTGACGCAAAAAGTTATAAATTGTTGGATAAACTGCTACTTGTGGCAAGGAAATGCATCCTTATTAGATGGATTAAAAACACTCCCCCCCTCTGTGACACAGTGGTATAGAGAGATTTTTGCGGTTTTGCTCTATGAGAGGCTAGCAGCTGTGCTGAGGGGTAATATACAGAGTTTTCAAAATGTATCATCTCCTTTTATAGATCACGTGCCTCCAGACTTGAGAAAAATGGTTATGTGTGTCTATTAGGATTTTGTGGGTGATCAGTTTTCCTCCTCTTGGAGGTGGGCTCAAAAATTCATAAAGAATGATCTTGGTTCTTTTGAGTTCTAATGTTCTTTTTTGTTCCAAATGACATGTTTTTTATTACAGGGTTATGTTACTGGAGATATCTTGGGGAATATATATATGGAAATTGTTTTTTCGTGTGCTTCTCTACAGGTTGTGACTGTTTAACAATATTAATACTTATTGATGGTATTATGTTTCTACCCTTTTTTTCTCTTTTTCTTTTCTTTTCTTTTTAAAATTAATGTAATTAATTAATTTAAATTTAAATTAATTAATTATTTTCCTTTTAAAATTATTTATTTAGTTATTTGGGGTTTGTTTGTTATTATTATTTATGAGAGTAATCAGTAGTCTATTGGAAGTAAAATTCATGTCACAATATCTTAAAGATGTGCTCTTAACTGACTGTAATTTTGGAAAGCACATTGTATATTTATCATGTTAATGTTAAATAACCATCTAAAAAAAAGTATTTAATTAAAAGAAAAATACCCAGTTTGGCTTAATGTTTTATTGTTTCATAAGAAAAGAAAAACTGTGAAGCAGTTTTGTTAACATTAACATTTAGAAAAAAAAGTAATGTAATAAAATAAATGAATAAACAAATAAAAAATTGAAATATGATTTTGTCTCCTCAAAAGTATAGTACTATGATAACATGATTTAAATAAAACCTTTACATGAAACCCCGACATTTACATGAATATAAATAATTTTGTTAGTTTTTAACCAATTATTTTAATATTTATATACTTTTATAGTGCTTATTATTATTTCGAATTAGCTTTTATTTATTTTTATTATTTTATTTTAGTTATGTTTTTATTTTAATTTGTTTTAGTAACTTTTTTCATCTTATTTTATTTCAGTTAGTTGCCAAGGCATCATTTCTAATTTAGTGTTTTTCATCTAATACTTTTATTTTATTTCAGATTTCTTTCATTTACCAAAACCAAATTTAATAGTTTTAGATAATAATAACAGCACTGATTTTAACCTTTTTCCCCCTTTTTCTTTTTGTGGGCACACTTATTAATCTTTGACCGTCATTTATTTGGCTTATTTGTATTTCAGAGCCCCAAGACCCCTGCTCTAGCTGCTGCAGGATTTGGTAAACAGTCAAGCGAGGCAGTGTTTGGCGATGTTCCCACACAGGCCAACGGTTCTTCCCAGGAGGACAAGCCTTTTGGCTTTCCTTTTGGAGCTGCAAAGGAGTCGCAGAGGCAGGACTCTGATCCCTCACAGAACCTGTTCTTCCAAATCATGTCTCAGAACCAGAGCAGCACGCAAGGCCAGTCAAAGGCCTTCACGTGTTTGTCCGAGTGCCTGAACAAGGAGCCGCCCAGCCTGTTCAAGCCTGCTGCTCCCTCTGAGGGGTTCAAAAAGGCAGTTGTAGCTTCTGCATCCACTGGACTGTTTGGTTTAGCACCTGCTAGTGGCCTGGCACCAATGAAAGAGCAGCCAAAAGTGCCTGATATCAAGCCTGCAGGCAATGGGATCCTAATGAACAAGCCTTTCGGAGCGGTGGGGGCTCAAAGCAAACTCCCAGCCACGTTTCCCTCAGCCGTAGGTCAAGCTGCGAGCTCTGCGGAGGCGCTGAAACCCTCTTTGGGATTAGGAACCAGCGGGCTTGGCAGTGCCAGAAATGTTAACAGCTCGAGCCCAGTCAGCGGTTTTGGTCTGCTTGCTGGCAACAAGGTTTCAGAAACTCACGAGAACCTTTTCCTACAGGCCACCAAGGAAACAAATCCATTTCTCGCTTACGGCGGAGCGGTTTCGCACAGCCCTTTTAGTGCATTGTCAACTCCAAAGTCGTCATCTGCGCTGTCCACGTCTGCTGTTTCACCTTCGGGCAGCTCCGGTCTACTTAGTCAAGATCCTCCTGGTGGTGATGCCAAACCAAACCTGTTCACCATGGCAGAACCTCCTAAGGGAATCTTAGCCCCTCAATTCGCTGCTCCTGCTCTCACGACCACTCCATCATTCACTCCAGCTGCCCAGGATGGACAACAGATGTCCAAACCAAACAAAGAAGGTTCAGACGTCAGCACCGAAGGCCAAGGTGTTGCTACGCCTTTCGACCAAACCAAGTTTTCTTTGGAGGAACGCAGTCAGTCCATTAAAAGGGATTCAGAGTCCAGTAGCAACAGTGACCTGTCTGATTTGAGCGAGGCAGAGGACAACTCAGGCCAGAGCCAGAAACCTGGGGTTCCTGCAGCCGGTGAGGATAAGAACAAGACCCAGCCTGCGGTTAAGAGCCGGCCGCGGAGCAAACCCTTCAAAGGTAATGTGCTTGACAACTGCATGCTGTGTACTTCATGAGTTAGTTCAGCTGAGTTAGTACTAACCCTCATGTCAGTCTAAACCTGTGTGTAGGGCTGGGCGATATATCTCATGTGATATGCATGCACATCTCGTCAGTAAAGCCGGTTCCTTGATTAGCTGTTAATCTCCATCACCTGTTTTCAGATGGAGCGGCATTTAATACACAGAGCCGTAGTTCACTGACAAGCTGCGCAATATTGCGTTCAGAATCGAAGGCGATTCATCTGTGATTCTGAACGCGATATTGCGTAGCTTGTCAGTAACTCATGAAGTACACAGCATTTCAAAAGAAAAAAAAAAAACATTTCGAAAAATGAAAGTATAAGTAAGTTATAGAAGTTAAAGTTTACTAAAATTATATATTTTATCTAAAATAAATATTTTTAAAAATGTCCTTTAATCTATTTTTGCTGTAAAATTAAAGTTGTATGTCTAAATAAGTTATGCTACAAATTTAAAGTTGTTATAAACAAAATTGAGGTTCCTTTGAGATTTTATTTAGGCGCTATACCAAAAATAGCCACCGGGTGACACCCAAACTGAATGCATTTTTGAATGCATTTTCCTGATGCAAAATCTTTTTCTTTGGAATATACTTCTGTCACAAAACATTACTTCTATCAAACCGTAGCCTGGCCCTGACCCAAAAGGCTTGTGTCCTAGCCCCGGCCCTTGTCCAACAGCTTATCAGAATTCTCGGCCGAAGTCCGACTGGAGCCCGTGTCTTTTTTTTATTTATTTTTTCTCTTCTCCATTACACGGCTGCTGTTGCAGTCATTGAAATAGTTCAGTTTTGTTTTTAATGGCAAAATGGTTATGTTCTTGACGTTTTTTTTATTTTTTTTTTATTAAGTTAATTTAGAAATATGTTTGGAACTTTTTTGTTGTTGTTGTTGAATTAAATGCCCCTTTCACACAGCGCATTGATTCCAGAAAATTGCCAGAGTGCCTTCTGTGTGAACGCAAACACGTCCCGGGATTGATCCTGGGAACAATCCTGGGTTGGGACCTAGTAACATTGCTGGGGTCAGTCCCGGAATGAGCGCTGTGTGAACAAAAGCCGGATCAATGCCGACAAGGGTGTGTCGTAGTGATGACGCACTTTATCGTGCGACTGTTTTACTGGGTGTTTTGAAGGCAGATCAACGTTTGCAACGAAAAATGTGTAAACTGGAATGAAGCAGAGACCAGGGAGCTCCTCACTATCCGTGCTGAAGCTGAAATCGTTCTCCAATTTAGTGAAACAATTACGCAGTGCATTATACATGTCACATGAAATGTCACGTGTCTTTATGAGATCTTTACGGGTTGTGTGTGAACACACGCACAGATTTTGTGCGGAGAGTGGAAGCTGAAGCGCGCTTTGCAGGACATGGAGGTGCCAGTGCGCTCACTTGCATTTTTTCTTAACAGTGGAAACAACTTATAATGCGCCGTCATTTTTGCTCATAAAGGTAAGAGTAATATATCATTCTGGAAGGGTCTACTTTTATTTGTGTGCACTCACAATGTCAAACATTGTGCTTTTGTAAAATAAAGAAAACAATCAGGATGCGCTTTCTGCCGTCTCTGTCTTGAGCAGGAGTGCTTTATAGAAATGACCCGAAACTTAGCGAATACTTGCCTCACAGACAAGATAAATACATCTATAGAAAGCTTTAAGTTACTACTTTAAAATGAAATAATTCAAATCTAAACCAAAAACTCTTTCATTATGTAATCTGTAAAGTTTTGAAACTGAACCAACTAATTGTTAAGCCTAAATACAATCACCAGAAGCAAAAAACTTAACATACACTATTAGCTAACCACACCACGATCACATGACTTCAGCGTTACCACCATTAAGCTTTCATTTCAACATTTTCCCTGAAACTCTGTGTTAGAATAGTCTGTAAGAGCTATATAATTTAAATTTTTTTTATCGATTATAAAAAGTGGGTGATGTTTATTGTCCCCAGCAACCTCTTCAGTCCCATTTAGCCACTTGCTAGCAACCAAAACTACTTTTAGGCAAGCCTCCAAGGTTAGCATTTAATGAATTAACATCTCATCAACTAATTTTCAACATGTTTGCCATTAAACATTACAGAGTCACAGACAATTTTTCAAGGTTTGGCCTACAAAAATGTGTCATTCCTGCAGTGCCCTATTCATTAGTTTACTGTCTTTGTTTAAAAGTTCTGTCCACCTGCTCTCTAAAGTGTCAGCAATGCCATAAAAAAAATCCATATTGGTCGACCACCAATCTGTAGTTAATTTTGATAGATCAGCCAACATTCACAGTCATCTGATTTTGGGTTTGTGTGTGATTTATGTAGCGGGGCAGTCCGTGTTGAAGGACCAGAATAAGGTTCGGCGCTTGAAGCAGTCCGGAGAGTCCTTTCTGCAAGACGGCTCCTGCATTAATGTGGCGCCCCACCTGCACAAATGCCGTGAGTGCCGTCTGGAGCGCTACAGGAAATCCCGTGAGGACGAGGACGATGACGACCCAAACGTGGCCTGTCGATTCTTCCACTTCCGCAGGTGAATGTGATTGACCACTGCAGGTATGACTAGCTTAACTCTTGGCTAGGGTATGAGACTGACACCTTGACTTTGTGTTGTAACAGGCTGGCTTTCACTAAGAAGGGAGTCCTTCGTGTGGAAGGCTTTCTGAGCCCGCAGCAGAGTGACAGCATGGCAATGGGGCTTTGGCTCCCCTCCATCACAGTACATGAAGGACTTGACTTGGACACATCCAAATATATTTTAGCAAACGTGGGTGACCAGTTTTGCCAACTGGTCATGTCAGAGAAAGAGGCCATGATGATGGTAGAGCCCCATCGTAAGTATCAAAACTGATTACAGCTTGTTCATACAAACTCATTTATAATCTGAATAAATTCTAAAAAAAGTATCACATAATGCCAAAATGTTTTGCACGCACTATTTGCACTAGTCCATCTAGTTTTATGGACACTCTTAATTTCTGTAAACTTAAAGTAAAATAGCAACTAAAATAGTTTTCAGTTAAAGTATTCTAAAAGTTTTTAAGAGCTATATGTTCAGGTTTCCCTCCTTTTTTATATATAAATTTACCTGACTCTTCTAATATTTTTTTTCACATTTTAACATGAAACTCCATGAACATGGAGTTTTGTTTTTATACATTTTTCATGACTTTCCCAAGACTGTTGGAACCCTGTTTTTTTTTTTTTTTTAAACAAAAAAGGTGGTAAATTAAAATGAAACATTTCTAGGTGTTTTAGCATATTTTAATTAGGTTTGTGTTACTTTTGTCTAATTTGTTGTACATTTTAATTTATTTTATATAATTTAAATAAATTTCTGTAATGTATAACATGTTAATTATTCTCTTGAAAAAATATGGACACCTGAATGTATTGCTTAGTATCTGAATGACTAGCTTCCATAATCAGTGTAATATTAAAGACCTCATTCATGTGAATAATTCATAGAAATTCAGGTGAAATGTCACATTAAAATGAATGCTTTTTCAATGAATTTCACATTCTACTCATCTTTTATGAATGAAGCTCAATGTGAAGGGGAAAAACACTGTTACATACGTTATCTTATCAGTAAGGAATGTATAAAAATCTTATATTAAACATAGTAATAATTATAATATTTTTTATTTGTATAGCACCTTTCAGGACCTCAGTGTTACTTATTTTAGAGTGAACACTTCAGGACTAATATAAAGCAAGGTTATTTTTGTTAAAACTGTTACTAAAAAACAAAAGCGTGCAATAAAAAAAAGTTTTATTAACTGACCCCCCCCCCCACTTGCTTTGTATTATAAATGTACACTAAAATACTAAAAAGCTAGTGACTATTTCAAATCTACAATAAGGACATATATATCAAATCTCTGCGATTTTGCAGAAAAAGTGGCATGGAAGCGAGCTGTGAGGGGAGTGAGAGAAATGTGCGACGTGTGTGAAACAACACTGTTCAACATCCACTGGGTGTGTCGCAAATGCGGCTTCGGCGTTTGTCTCGACTGCTACCGACTACGCAAGAACAGGCCACCTGAAGGTAGATATGACAAAGTATCAGCCACATTCATGAAGCTATCATCCTATTTGATACAAGAGCACTGTCTTGTGTCATGTACGTTCATTACAGCATGTCTCTGACTCTCACTTCTGCTCTTACTGTAGATGAGAGTCCAGAAGAAGAGGTGTTCTCATGGCTGAAGTGTGCTAAAGGCCAGCCACACGAACCACAGAACCTCATGCCCACTCAAATTATACCTGGCACAGGTAAGTGCATTTATCCCTGTTAAAAATATATGAAATCACAGTAACTGGAGCTCAGTTTTATCGTCTCCTTGTATCCCTTTAGCCTTGTACAGCATAGGTGACATGGTACACGCTGCCAGAGGTAAATGGGGGATCAAAGCGAACTGCCCCTGCACTAGTCGACATAACAAACCCTTGGTGCGGCCCAGTGCTCCAAATGGCCTTTCACAGGCAAGATATCTCCAAAACATTTGAATTGAAAGTAAATTACATCTGTAATGCTCTTAGATGTTTTTTTTGTCTGTTCTCATCTTGTGTCTCATGTTTGGTGCAGTCGAGTGTAGGGAACGGAGCCACTTCCACTTCATCCACAACCCGTCCGAACGGGGAACCAGCAGTGGGGACAGTAGTCAAAACAGAGCCTGTTGAAGAGGCGGGCAGTGCTGACACAACGTCAGGCTCCAGTGGGACAAACAGCAGCACTTTTAGCCCTGCTCCTGCCTCAACACCAGCCGTTAAAGATGGCAAGGGCTGTTCCTCAGCCCTTCACTGGCTGGCTGACCTGGCCACACAAAAGGAGCCCAAAGGTGAGACTAAGTTTAGAGCGGTGAACAGTTAGTGGATGGAACATGTGGAGGTGCTTAATAACAGTGGTTCTCAACTGGTTTTGCTTTAGGACCTTGAATTTAGCCTACATTTGACCAAAATGATCATGGACTGTTTTATATATTATTTTTATATAGTATATTAGGGCTGTCAAAATGGCTGAAAAGCTAAATTAGAATTTTGTGGTCAAATATTATCAATATTCGAATTCTATTCGAATTTAAAAGGCATAATTTCAGTTAGGGGGGAAAAAGCTTTTGGCTTTTCTCTTGAGACCACAAGAGGGCGAATTGTGCAAAATATTGCGATATATGCGATAAATATGCGTTCTGTGTGAACGGCTTGGTTTCGGTTTTGCCTTAAACAAGATCTTCTCCACATTGATGTTCTCTATTTCCGCAATATTTTGAATGAACAACACAGCTCATCATCGCATCTCGTGTGCCACTGATAAGGTTGCCTGACACACACCTAAAATTCGAATGCAACATTTTTTCTTTCGAATGTGGATTTTTATTTAATTTTGACAAATATTCTTGAAATTCAAATTTTTATTTGACAGCCCTATAGTATATTATTTGGTACATTTGAGCAATGATATGTTCATTATTGTATTTATAATTATGGTTATTATTATTATAATACACTGAAATAATAATAATAAATAACTTTATTTGTAGAACAACATTCATATAGAAGAAATGCAGCTTTATGGTTAAATTTACATTAAGCACAAATTTCTTCAGAGAAACAGATGAAAAATACCATAATTAATGTAACGTGAAACCCATTTTATAGCTAATAAAAAATGTAAATAAAATTGTATACATGGAATGCATAACAAAAGATATGTAATTAATAATAAAATAACATAATACAAAGAATGCATAAACCAGGTAAAAAAAAGACAATGCATTCAAAATAAATTTAAAGAAAGTCATTTTAATTAAAAGTAGCATGAATTTGCAGTAAAACAGCATATAGTTTGATTTTAAAAGTTTGATCTTATTTATCTTGCTATCCTAACGGTGTATGCTTATATGGCATTAGGAACATTTTGATATTTGCCTTTGGTGCTGTTTTTCCCCTTGCTGTCTGCAACCCTGTAAGAACAAACTTGTGATTCAATTTTGTTCCCTTAACAATGCTTTAGAACCACTATACATAACGTTTTCTGGTAAACCTTGAATTTGGTCAATCTTTGCAAGGGCTCTTTGCAGACACAACGTACTCAGGCTCTTCCTCTTGTTTTGTCTCAGAGTCTCTGCGCTCCATGATGGGTCGTGACTCTCGTGCTCCATTTGGTCTTGACTCCTTCAGCACCCTTTCCAAACCCTCAGGGTCCAGTCCCAAGATCTTCAATAGTCTGCTGCTGGGCGCTGGCCCTTCCCAACCCAAAGCAGAGGGCACTAGCCTCCGGGATCTGCTGAACTCTGGCCCTGGGAAGCTCCCGCAGGGTCCCACCGAAGGAGGTGTTCCTTTCCCTTCAGTGTTCTCCACTGCTGGTGTACGTGACCGTGCTTTAACTTTATCTTTATGTTTTGAGGAATATTTCTTATTATTATCAGTGTTGAAAACAGTTGTGCTGCTTCCATTATACATTTTCAGGATTCTTCTTATAAATAGACAGTTAAATGCAATATTATAAATGTCTTTATTACCAATTTTAATAAATTTTAATGCGCCCTTGCAGAATAAAAGTATTAAGTTCTTAAATTCTTACTGACCACAAAATTTTAAACCGTAATCTAAATGTTGTTGAGACATAGACATAAGAAAATGAATGTTCTTAATATGGTTTTATTTATATATTTTTGTTCTTTCTCTCCTAAGCAGGCTGATAAAATGAAGGGAGGTCTTCCTAACTTCCTGGATCATATTATTGCATCAGTGGTGGAGACGAAGAAGGCAGAGGGTCGACGTGCGTCAGGGTCAGCAGACGGCAGCGAGTCGGGGACTGCTCCTCGCAGAGAGGGCTTGATGGGTCTCAGTGTATTAGACCCCCACACTTCGCACTCCTGGCTGTGTGATGGCCGCTTGCTCTGCCTGCAGGACCCCAGCAACAGCAACAACTGGAAGATCTTCAGAGAGTGCTGGAAACAAGGACAGGTGAGCGCTAAAGATCAAATGGATGCGCATTTATTTGATCAGTTACATTCTGATGCTAATGACCTTTTCTTGTTTAGCCTGTGCTGGTCTCAGGCATACACAAAAAGCTGAAGGGTAACTTATGGAGGCCAGAGTCCTTCAGCAAGGAGTTTGGAGACCAGGATGTGGACCTGGTCAACTGTAGGAACTGCGCCATCATCTCTGATGTCAAAGTCCGAGAATTCTGGGATGGCTTCCAGGTCATTTCCAGTGAGTACAGACACTTTAACATCTGAGCAAGCCTGGATCTTTTTATTGTTGATTTGATGATTAACATCTTTAATCGTCATGAACTATGAAACCACTTACACTGGTGGTCTGTTATATTCTCCTCTGTTCTCTAGAGCGGTTGCAGGGTGGAGATGGCCAACCTATGGTACTAAAACTTAAAGACTGGCCTCCTGGAGAAGATTTCAGAGACATGATGCCCACTCGGTAGGTTTGCTGACATGTTATTTGGTGCTGTACCTGGTGGTCCACCGATGTGGATTTTTTTATTTATTGCTGATGCCGATATCTTGGAGTGCATGGTGGCTGTTGGGCAGTAAGAAGCCAATATATATAGCACACTGTTTAATTTAAGGATAGTAAAAACACGTATATAACAATTGCTGAAAATTAAATTTATTTATTTTACATAATATTTTCTAGATTGTCATTTGAAAATGAATAAATATGAAAAAAATTAACTTGATAAAAAGGCAATTATTTAGATGCGAACTTCTTTCTGAAATTCTATTATAGTATTTTTCACAAATAAAGAAACGCTTCTACGAGTGTTAGTGTTGTCACGATACCAAAATTTTGACTTCGATACAATACCTGACTAGTCTCTCGATACTACGACTGAACCGATACCACAACCAAAACATAACACAACAGGAACAGTAATTAAATAATAGATGATGCACATGGAATTTGTAGTTCATTATTTTATCTATTAATTAAAAAAAATATATAATAATAATAATAATAATAATAAAATAAAAACAGTCATATGCCACCTGCCACCACAAAGGCCTGTGGTGAGCAACTACCAGTCTATGATACAGCCGAGCCTACAGATAAATATAGATCTTTGCAACATTGGTAATTTAGCTAAAAGGATAAATCCAAATTAGGTTGTTATTATTGACCTCAACTACCTGTCAAACTCAGATGGTGAAAAAGTTTACGTGTCACTAAATAAATCACACTCATTTGACTTGGGTGTGAGCTAGGAGTGGGAAATATGACCAAAATCTTATTTCACAATATGAGTGATTTTACTTCACGATAACAATTAATGTAATGATATAAAATCTACTAAATGTAAATGTAATGATATAGTAATTTTTGTTATTTTATCTTTGTTAATAACAGTAAGAACATAGATGCAAGTAACAAACAAAAGAACAAATACAAAAAGACACAAATGAAATAAACAGTGTTTTTAGGTAAAGTATGTTTTTTAACACTAGCATTCAGTTAAGAGATAATACAGAAATTGAATAAAGTAATCAAAATGTATATAAAGTTTGGCATTCCAGTGTTCATGCAGGGTTCTGAAGCAGAGCACTGAACACACACTGTCATGCTATCGCACATTGATGCAACTAAGGAATTATGGCTTATTAAAACACTCATTCTTAAAGTACCAGTACTAGTAAAATGAGCAATCATACCGTATTTAAAAGCAGGCTGTGTTGGGGTAACGCATTACAAGTAATGCAAGCTATGTAATCAGATTACTTTTTTTTTTTTTTAAGTAACTAGTAAAGTAACGTATTACTTTTAAATTTGCAAGAAAATATCTGGGTTACTTTATTCAAATAAGTAACTCAAGTTACTTTGTTTTTCCATTTATTGACTGACAGCTCTCTTTCCCTGTGTTGAGAGAAATCAGGAGTGAGGTGCAGAGGAAGAGGCACGTTCCTCAGGCTTATTCATTTCACTTTTGGTGTGAAAGGACCCTTACAGTTGCCAAAAATAGTTTTTTAGCTTTTTATTATAAAAAACAAAACAAATAAGCAAGCCCAGCTCAGGTGACAAAAAGTAAGACATAAGTAATGTAATGCATTACTTTCCATAAAAGCAACATAATTAATTACTTTTTAATGGAGTAAAGCAATTTTGTAATACATTACTTTTAAAAGTAACTTTCCCCAATGCTGATAGCAATACCTTTTTAGTTACGGTATGTTGTGTATATAACACTATTTAGCTCTAATTTTACACACATTACACAATGAATATTACATGAATACAGCATAGCAGTAAACTGGATATAGAACAGCAAGGTTAGTGGAAGTACATTTTTTTTTTTTTTTTTTTTTTTTTTTTTAGATATTCAGACTTGTTTAAATGAAATGCATATTTGCTGAATGCTGATAGTAGCTGAGGAAGCGTTACACTGTTTGCCTTTATCACTGACAATAGAAAAGCCAATGCTATAATGCATTTTCATATATTCTTAACCAATTTTGTTTAAAAGCTCAGTGTAATAATTTATTAGAACTGGTTTACAGAGACCAATAAAATAATGGAATCCCTTTATCCAATAGGCATGTTTTATTAGATTGTGCTGGTTTTAACTCTTTGAGAGAACTTTTTTTATTCAGTTAACACTTTTGAAGAGATTTTTAACAGAGTTAAGCTGAATATAGTTTTAGAGTTTTTAGCAAAAATAAATACATTAAAAAACTTGATATAATTCAGCCATAATATTTCTCGCCTTTAAATAGCCACAGAAGCTGGAATGGCGTTAAACACAAACAAACAATCTGTAAAATAATGAAGATGGACAATGGGAGCTCTGTGCATTCAGCGTTGTCAAAATAAAAGTCCTGTGCGCTGACAAGATAAGTTTCCACATATTAGCCAAACAGAAAATAAAATTATTGTCCGATGCTGATAATTAAAAAATTCCAAATATCAGCCTATAATATTGGCCGTGGCAACATATCGGTCGACCACTACCTATGGTATCCTCGCTTGGGAGCAGCCAGTTTTTATGAATTAGCTTACTTATGTTCTCCTGTTTGCAGGTTTGATGATCTCATGGAGAACCTTCCTCTGCCAGAGTACACAAAGAGAGATGGCCGTCTCAACTTGGCCTCTCGTCTTCCAAACTTCTTTGTTCGGCCAGATCTGGGTCCTAAAATGTACAATGCCTATGGTAAGAGATCTGCATTCAACATCCTCGCCACTGCTTATTAGGGTTGCACGATACACCGGTGCTACGGTAGTATCGCGATACTAAAGCTTAAAAATACCCGCGGTGCCATTGCATTTTTTAAACGGTAGTATCGTCCATAAGGTACCGTAAAAAAGATATGTAGTATGCACGGCAGCAACACTGTTTTAAACGTTCATTTGAACATGCATGCCAGCAGAAACATTACAAGTTGATTGCCAAATGTCTTTCTGCTGTGCTCTGTGTAGTATAGTCTGTGTATACGCTTTATATGGTATTGAGTGTTTCCCGACGCTTCAGTTCGGTTTGTAATAAGAAGTTGCACTTGCACGTCGTTGTTCATGCTGCAGTTTATCAGAAGAAAGGGTCTGATTCAGACCGTCTGATGTCATTTTAAAAAACAGCAGATCAAGCATCACTTATTCAACATCATAATATCTTGCAAGAAAGTATTATCGCAGGTTTATTAATTTGACCACTTCTAGGACAGGTGAAATAGTTCGTTTCTGGAAGCATCTTTGCGATCACGAACGCAATTCCATTCATCAACATAGCGCTTTGCACTTGGTTCTTATCAATCATTATATATATATTTATTCATTTATAATGTTATGTTTTATATACATGCTGCTAACTTGGAAATTTCAAGATATGCGAGCAAAAAATGCTCCTGACAGTTCGGCAATATGACACGAGCAAGAGTGCTGTTTCGTTTCTGTGTTCGAATCCGAATCCGCGTTGTCTCTGAATCACTGATTCACTGAGCCATTCATAAAAACAGTCATTTGATTCGCTTCTGAAGGATTCAGCCGTTTTGAAAGAATCGTTTGAATGACTCAGTGATTCAATCACGAACTTCTGCCACCTGCTGGCCGTTTGAAGTTTCCCATCTAAAAGTAGGCATATTACATTATTTTCCAACATATTTCTATATTCAGAATTTAGTATTTAAAACATTAATCTCATAACTTTATTTATGCAATTATAAATACAGTCTAAATGTATAAATGCACATCTAAATGTCACATCATGCAGCTTCTGTGCAGTGCTAAGATGAGTTTTGTTTAGATCATCTCATGGATAACAATAGCCAGTCATTCATTCACATTAATTAAGTATTCAGAGAAAATATTGTCTGTTTTCATTTACATCTATTTATTTATGAAATTTTGATTCATTTTGTTGAATTGAATTTTAAATGAACACCATACTGCATGGTATCGTGATACTTCAGCTGGTATAGTATCGCAAGACATTTTTATGGTATCGTGACAACCCTACTGCTTATGAGGAATGCACTGGCAGCTCTTTAACCTCTTCCCTTTGTCGTGTCCCTCCCAGGTCTGATCTCCACAGAAGACAGGAGGGTCGGCACCACTAACCTGCATCTGGACGTATCAGATGCAGTCAACGTAATGGTGTACGTGGGCATCCCAGAAGGAGACAGCGACCATGAAAAAAGTAAGCATTTAGCTATTGTTTATGTGTTAAGGTTTTTTTGTGATGCAGCAGTTTGATTTCAAAATACAACATTTCCTGTTGATTTTTGTAGCAAATATAATTAAGCTAATGTTTCTGTTCATAGATATGGTTGCAGTTTTCTTTTGTTAATTTGTAACATATCAAATTTTGGTCTTGAAGACTTTTTTTGCCCCTGTGCTGTATAAGTAATTTTGCAGCCTGTATTTCTCTTAAAAAAACAAACAAAAAACTTTTTGTTATTGTGTTTATATTGGTTTCAATGGAAATGTAAAATCCACAGTGTCTTCACAAGCTTTCGAATTTCCCTGAAAACACTTCCTGTCCTTAAAGGGATAGTTCACCCAAAAATGAAATTCTGTCATCATTTACTCACCCTCATGGTTTTCTGAATCCAGAAGTCATACAGATTTGGATCAACATTAGAGGTCGACCGATAGTGGATTTTACCGATACCGATAGCTAGGTTGGACCACACTGGCCGATACCGATTAATCAACCGATAGTTTTTAAAATGGATACTGAAAGAAAACTAGTGCTTTACTATTTAAAAAAAAAAAAGCAGCAGCAGTACTGAACCATACTTTGTAAATGAATAAAAATATTAATATTATTTATTTTATTGATCATTAAAGTTATTTCATAGTTTGCTAATGTTAAAAAGAAATTTTAAAATTTAAAAGTCTAGCCTATTATTAGCTAATAGCGAATGTTGAAATGAACACTCTAACAAGGAACAATACTTCTACAGTTTTCATTAATGCTACGAATGGACTCTTATTGTTAAGTATTACCATTTAATTTCAACAGTCCTGCTTAAAGATGGCCATCTTTAAATACAAGGCCATAGCATTAAAATTATATACATATGGATATTGTATGTGTACTCACACACTTTATTTTCTTCTATTTGATAATTATCTAATCAAAAAAAAAAAGTTAGTCTCACACCTTGCAAAAGCGCAGCGCTGCGTCTAGGAGTACTCAGAGGTATCTCTCTCACACACACACCCCAGACGCTTTGCATTCAATTCAAGTGGTGGTCTAAAACAGTTTATTTAATCACCAACAGTGGCGGAGCCAGGATGTTTTCATAGGGGTGGCCAGGGAGGGGCCAGCAACCAGCCTGGGGTGGCACAGAAATCTTAATTTTTTCAATATAAAAATGTGGTTGACTATAAAGTACTAGACTATTTTAGTGCCTAAAACACAGCTCAATACAATTAATTTCTACTTAATTGTAATTGAGATATTTGTTAATTATTATATCAAGTAATAGGCCACTGAGTGAATATGACAATTTTTGTATTATTCCTCACCTCCAGGTATTTTAATAAAGGGGCTCACTATAGCTTTATTGCTCTTTCAGTTTGGTTCTGGTTCTCAAAACCACCAAAAACTTGTTCTCTAACATTACATACGCATGGATGAGACATGCAGTTAGTGATAAGAATGTGAAAAAGGCCGGAAGACAACAGCACATAAATGCCAGAATGTAAAATGAGTTATTTTATGCATTTAAAATTAATTAAAAAATAGTGCATATTTTCTAGTATAAGTGCACTGTGCTCACATTTACTTGTGCATTAAATTACAAATTAAAATACACATCAGCTTGCACCTTATTGTGATCTGGAATTGCATTCAAGGATTCATGGATTTTTATTGTCATTCCATACACGGAGTACATGAAGGAACGAAACTTAGTACTGAGGTCCCAATCAAAAACACAAAAATAAAACTATAACCAATAAAAACACTAAAATCTAAGAAGCCTCATCCTCAATAAATAACATAGCAAACCATAATCTATAATTACACGAATATCTATGTTATTGCACGCAAGGTAGAAGAACAAGAGTTTATCATTCGAACAGCCTCTGGGAAAAAAACTGTTCCTAAACCTAGTTGTTCTGGCGCTCTGGATGGAGCGCTACCTTCTACCTAATGGAAGCGGGGTAAACAGTCCATAGGCAGGATGGGAAGAGTCCTTGATAATACTGGCCTCTCTGTCCCTACATTTACTACTGTAAATATCCTCAATTTTCGGAAAACTGCTGCCAGTAATCCTCTGCGCCGATTTCACCACCCGCTGCAGAGCCTTCCTGTCTGCAGCAGAACAATTTCCAAACCATACAGTTGCACATGATGTAAGGATACTCTCCACCGCACCCCTATAGGCATGATGGCCTTTATTTTAGTATGCATTTGAGAGACTTTGTGACACTATGTGAATGGCGCTCTGTTCCGCGGCAGGATTTTCTGTCGGCTGTATTTAAATGCGAGTCTGGAGTTTCCCTCTCTGTGCAGCGTGCAGTGTCATGTGTCCAAATAAACAACAGGTGCTGTCAGTCATTTCCGCCTCTAGAGGCCGCTCTCGTACTGTATAATGCCAGCGGACCCTTCTCAGCCACTCCAGCAACGGACGCAAACCGGAAAACTATCGGCATGGCTTTTTGCCGATAACCGATAGTTGCGGCAATCAACTACCGGTGCCGATTAATCGGCAAAACAGATGAATCGGTCGACCTCTAAACAACATGAGGCTGAGTAAATGATGACATTTTTGGGTGAACTATCCCTGTAAGTTTAAGCTAATTATTTAATGTCTGAATGATAGAGATTCCACCCATATATGAAATCTTTTGATAGGAAACTGGCATTAAAATAGAAAAAAAAATAGATACAGTGCCTTGCAAAAGTATTCAGACCCCTAAATAAATCATTGAATAATGATTGCAAGCCTCCCTCAAGAGGTGGTTTCTTACAGGTCAACATGGCACCCTATAGACCTTAGTAAGTGCAGAAGCCATATTTAATTTGATGACGCACAGTTAAAGGTTGATCAGTATGACATATTGAATGTCTTTCCCTTACAGCTGCATTTTCATTGGTATCAATTACATATGGCGTCTGCTCTGACTGAGTTTTCTCATAGTAAAAAAAATAATTATAAGCTTTACCAAAAATCTAGCTACAGCCTTATAGTGTCCGAACCGCTCACAGGCCAGTGAGTTGGACGCAGTTAAGGCCTTTAGGACGGCCTGTGAATTTGGGGTCTTGCTACTTTTGATTGTGGCACCATTTCTCATTCACAGAAGCAGACCTCGCTGGATTCAAAGGTCTGTGCATTTTTTTCATTTGTCTCACCTTAGGCATGCCCTCCCACTTTTCTCGCTCTCTCTTGTTCTTCACTCCCATTGCTTTAACCCATCTTGGGATATTATTTATGTTGATGGCTCATTATAAAATACCAATTTGTGCACCGGTTTGTAAACTCAGTGCACCAATTTGTAAACTCCATTCGGAGTTTTCCAGGACACCGAAACATAGTGACCATAGTGTTTTTTTGTTGTTTTTTTACATCTCACTGTTGATGCCCCTTCAGATGTTTTTATGATTGTTATTTTAAAGGGGTCATATAATCACAAGTTATTTGGTTCTTTTCAAATAAAAGTTTCATGCATTTGTTTTAAGACGAAACTGGTAGGGCTGTCAAAATGGCTGAAAAACTAAATTCAAATTTTGTACTTAAATATTATCAATGTTCAAATTAAATTCAAATTTAAAAGGCATACTTTCAGTTAGGATGAAAAAAGCTTTTGGCTTTTCTCTTCAAGCAAAATATTGCTTATGCACGTTTATTCAAAGCAATAAAATAACATGACTATCTGTGGAAAAAGTGCATAATGTTTAAAATAATGTTTATTAACTAAATATAATTAAGTCGCTTAAACAACTATAAACAAAACAGCATCATGTATGTATGCATAGTTTAATACAAGGACCGAAAGCCAATCACACAGAGTACTTTTTTCATTTAAAAAAAAGAGATGCAGTGGGATGGGAAAGAAACCCACCATAAAGTCTTGAGACATGTTTTTTTAAAAGTTGAACTTGCATTTAATTTTACATAGCTTACTAAACATGCGACTGCAACGGTGATAGATGTCTCTCTAGAAAATGTGCAAAATATGCGTTTTGTGAACGGCTTGGTTTCAGTTTTGCACTGCAATTAATCTCAAATTTCTTGTTGTTCAGTTCCTTCTTAAGACAAAAAGTCAAAACATTATTTGTCCTTGGTAGATTGGCAATACCATACATTGCGAAATTATTTGTGTAATCTGCAAAATGAATGCAACAATTTTCTCACATTGTGTGGACATAGTTTACCCGAAAATGAAAATTCTGTCATTAATTACTCGCCCTCATGTCGTTCCAAACCCGTAAGACCTTCGTTCATCTTCGGAACACAAATTAAGATATTTTTGATGAAATCTGCAAGCTCTCTGACCCTGCATAGACTGCAAGGATCCTTACACGATCAAGGCTCAGAAACGTAGCAAGGAGATCAGTAAAATAATCCATGTGACATCAGGGGTTCAACCGTTATTTTACGAAGCTACGAGCATACTTTTTGTGTGCAAAGAAAACAAAAATAATGACTTTATTCAACAATTGGTCTCTTCCGCGTCACCCTATAGCACATTCATTTGTGTTCCGAAAATGAACGAAGGTCTTACGGGTTTGGAACGACATGAGGGTGAGTAATTAATGACAGAATTTTTGGGTGAACTATCCCTTTAATCTTGTGTAACCTTCTCTGTTGCTTAATGTTTAAGTTTGTTTAAGTGTGTTTTGCATGCGAGTAAGTAACTGAATGGCCAATAAATGATTATTTCTTGCAATGCCACTCATAAAATGTCCTGTCTGAACGATATCACTGAGATTGGTCACATCTGTGTCTGTGACGGTCCTAAACAGCAGGAAAAGTGTCAGGGGACTGGCAGAACTTGTTTAAAAAATTTAGAAATGCTTTCTGCCCGTCAATAATTGTTTGTGTTTGGGTTTGCTGGCATCTTCAGCGGGCAGAGAGAGGCAGCATGTGGTTGAAAATACCAGAATAAAACTGTCAGATAAATTAATATTGTTCACGGCATTGCGTAAATGACAGTGGTAAACGTTTTGAATGAACATTCATTTTGACAGCCCTATTACTTAGTAATTATAATCTGTTATTAAACTTTAAAATATTAAATATCTACTCTCTGTTTTGATGTCATGGTGTAGTTGCCCAATGCTTGGAAACCCTGTGTAGAAACAAAAGAGGCTCTAACAATCAATATCTGTAGTTCAGCTCTAGTTCACTGTTTAATGAAAAAGATAGACGTCTACACAAGTTATGATTGTGTGTGTTTACTGACCGACCTGTTATTACTGTAGAGGTGATGCAGACCATTGAAGAGGGAGATGTGGATGACATGACTAAGAGAAGAGTCTATGAAGCAAAGGAGAAACCTGGAGCTCTCTGGCACATCTACGCCGCCAAAGACGCTGAGAAGATCCGCGAGCTCTTGCGAAAGGTGAAAGGATGACTTTGACTGTTATTGCTTTAGCAATAGTTTATCCAAAGTAAAGACACTCATGTGTTTCCAAACAACATTTGACAACGTTTCAGATTTGGGCAGCGTTCTCTACTTTCTATGTTGTAAAACGCTATGAATGTCTGAAGTTCATTTCACCTATTTATTGCAGGTTGGAGAGGAACAAGGTCAGGAGAACCCACCAGACCATGATCCTATCCACGACCAGAGCTGGTACCTGGACCAGACGCTGCGCCGCAGGCTGTACGAGGAGTATGGAGTCCAGGGATGGTCCATTGTGCAGTTTTTGGGAGATGCCGTGTTTATCCCAGCTGGAGCGCCACATCAGGTTGGTTATTTAGATGATGTCCACCATCAGAGTTCAGTTCAAAATGATGTACTTGACACTAGGGGTCTAAATAACTCTTGGATTTTGTAGATAACAATAATTAGACAGTATTTAGCTGAGTTTGTTTTTGTGCTGGAACCTTTTCATTATATTTGCCAGCTTAAATTGATTTCCAGGGCATTTTCACCTTTATGAGGACTTTTTCTGACCTTATTAGACGATGCGCCTCTTATTTAGATTAAATTCTTACATCTAATCGATTAATTTAAGTAGAATAGTAAGACACTATAGGCTGATACCAATCAAATAAAATAAATATAAACAAAATCCATTTTTCACTGCATAAGAGTTGCATAAGCTCCATCTAAAGCATTATTTAGATATATTTACACTGCATTTACAATTTAATAATTCTTTTTTTAAGATGAAACTAAAACTGCCAGTTGGTAGCAGCAAGTTACTGCCTTAAAGGAACACTCCACTTTTTTTGGAAATAGGCTCATTTTACACCTCCCCTAGAGTTAAAAAGTTGAGTTTTACCGTTTTTGAATCCATTCAGCCGATCTCCGGGTCTGGCTGTAGCACTTTTAGCTTAGCTTAGCATAGTTCATTGAATCGGATTATACCATTAGCATTTGGTCATCAAAAATGACCAAAGAGTTTTGATAATTTTCCTATTTAAAGCTTGACTCTTCTGTAGTTACATCGTGTACTAAGACCGACGGAAAATGAAAAGTTGCGATTTTCTAGGCCGATATGGCTAGGAACTATACTCTCATTCCAGCGTAATAATCAAGGAACTTTGCTGCCATACCATGAGTGCAGCAGGCGCAGTGATATGACGCAGCGCCTGAAAGTAGTCCCCAGCTATATCATAGGCTACTGAGCTGGGGACTACTTTCAGGCACTGCGTCATATCACTGCACCTGCTGCACAGATAGTACGGCAGCAAAGTTCCTTGATTATTACGCCGGAATGAGAGTATAGTTCCTAACCATATCAGCCTAGAAAATCGCAGCTTTTCATTTTCCGTCGGTCTTAGTACACGATGTAACCACAGAAGAGTCAAGCTTTAAATAGGAAAAATATCGAAACTCTTTGGTCATTTTTGAGCGCGATGCTAATGGTCTAATCAGATTCAATGAACTATGCTAAGCTAAGCTAAAAGTGCTACCGCCAGACCCGGAGATCGGCTGAATGGATTCAAAAACGGTAAATCTCAACTTTTTAACTCTAGGGGACTTGGAAAATGAGCCTATTTCCAAAAAAAGTGGAGTGTTCCTTTAAGTCAATGAGTCATTCATTTTACCAATTCATTCAAATTCAGAATCTTGTAATTGACAATACTAACATCTTATTAAACTTGTATAAAATCAATATCACATTTGCAGTCGTGCAGAAATTCGGAAAGACCGCACTTGCTCATAATATTGCTTAACTAACTATATCATATAGAAATATAAGACTAAAACTCGTACAGGGGCATTTTTGCCGCTATATGTTGAATTTTTGGTCATTCTAACGGAATTTTAATGGGCTTCATTGAAAGTGCGAACACTCAAAGCATGTTTTTATTTGTTTTTTGCAAAGTGACATAATTAAAACAACAATTAAGATATTATAGTAGATAATGCATAATGCACACCCCTACTTGAAGCATAAATACTCATTTTCTCATCTTGGTTTTCCCAGGTGCACAACCTGTACAGCTGTATCAAGGTCGCAGAGGACTTTGTTTCTCCTGAGCATGTGAAGCACTGTTTTAGACTGACACAGGAGTTCCGCCACCTTTCCACCACTCACACTAACCATGAAGACAAACTACAGGTACGTCTATATGTCATTGCAAACCTGATGTAACTCTTCTGCGGAGCACCACAGTAAAATTTCAGTATTTTTTGGTGAGCTGTGAGCATAAATGCTTGTCAAGCAGTTTATTCTGGTTTAATGTTGTATTTCCATTGTTCACAGGTGAAGAACATCATCTACCATGCCGTGAAGGATGCTGTGGGAACATTAAAAGCCCATGAGCCTAAACTAGGCCGCTCTTAGTTGTTGAACTGATGGTGAAGTCACAGAGAGATTGGGTCTTGGGGTGGGTGAGATTTGGGTTTGGATGAGGCCAGTGTGCTCACAAAACAAGCTGTTTATAATGGAACGTCTCAGCGTTTTGGTAGGATGAAGATGCTGCTTCTTCAGTGTTACAAAAGCGTTGTTTAGTTTTTCAATCCTTTTCTCTGTATTTAAAAAGTCTATTCTTTTTCTCAGCGTTTAGAATTTGTTGGACTGTTCAGAGAGCTGGTGATATAAGCTGACATGAATCATTTAAAAGCCCTTCAACAAGGTTTCTTCATGATTTCTGTGTGAAAAATTAAAAAAAAGAGCACTGGGTTTCCTTGTTAGAGAACATTCATTTTGTGCTCTTCGATGAAGGAGAGCTTTTAGTTAAGATGGGGGTCAACAGTAATTACATTGATTGATTAAAGATTCCCACCAACTTTTTCAGGAGAGGTGGATAAGAGCATGGAAGGGAACTAGACCAAAGTTTTTTATTTTTAGTTTTAAGTTCCTTTTTTTTGTCTTTTTGATGAAAACATGTTCTTTGCTTTTTTTGTAATATGCCATTTAGGTAATATTTCACTGACAAGCGTTAGACTGGCTTTGAGGAACGTCATGCAAGAATCAACAATTCCAGTTCTGCAGAACTACTGGTCATTAATATGTACCAATATATATATTGATCTTAGCAGTGTGTATGATTTTTTTTGTTTTTCAAAAATAAAGGTTTACAAGAAATTATTTGGCCCTGTTGTTTGGAAATTACACAACGAATTTCTTAGCTATCTATTTGTTTAATGCTTACTATTTTATTTTATAAGACATTTTGTGGTTCATGGATGACACTGCAATAAACTAAAGCTTTTGAAATATTGTCTGTTTACTCCGATTTTCTTGATGCAAAAAGGGAACTTTGGCTGTAATCAGTGTTTATCAAATAACTTTGTCTGGTCTGCATTACCAATTTACACGTTAGCATGTATGTAAAAACAATTCTATGGAAGTCAATGGGTACCAGCAACGGTTTAGTTACATACATTCTTTAAAATATATTTTTCTGCATTTAACAGACATTTTAAAAATATATATATATATATTCCTATGATGCTGAATATACATTTGTCATTTGCCAGACAAGATTGAATATATTGCTGTGCAAATGAAATTAGAAGCATTAGGGACCCCAGGGGACATTGTGAAACTTTAAATAGAGAGGCACCTGTGAGGAGGGTCGTTGGAAAGCAGAGGGTGCCCTAGATCATAACCAACATTGTTTTTGAACTTTTCTAAGATATTACTTACCTGGTATCACTTACCTGGTGTGTTTATAATTTAAATTAGCATTGAAGGTGATAAATGTAAATAGGTAATACAAGAGTCTTAACCTCTCTAGAACTGAAGGAGTTGTTAATATTTCAGGATTATCATATGTTTTCAACAAATTTTGTTATTTTCACAATCACAAAGTAATTTTATTGTGGCTCACAGGTGTAATGTGTTTCTGGAGGAATCACAGCAGTGAAAGGAAACACTGGGGTCGTGAGAGGATCCTCTGATGCAGCTGTGACAGAATCCTCTTGGACCAGAGCGGCTTTAGCAGGATCCTCTGGGAGCAGGGAGACTGAGAGAGGAGCTCTGGGACTGAAGCAGTCTTGAACACCAGCTCTGTCTGAGGCTACGACCGCAAACACTGGGACTGACTTGACTGGAACTACTTTGCTGTTCTGTCCCATCATGAGAGGAACCTTTGTAGTGGACAGGACGGGCTTGACAGAGGGACGCTCTGGGTGACTCCATTATTAATAATATGATTGGATGGTGCAGTACTTAACTAACTACAACTAAACTATTTACAACTCACATCCGTAGGCGAGTAGTTCCCCAAGACACTAGAACTACCGCCTCAAGCGAAGACGCCAGACGCAACCGAGGCCTGCCAGCCCGCAAGACTGACCCTCTTCACCACGACCTACAGGACCTGAAACACAATTAGAAATTATACAAATTACACAAACATACTTCATAAGGTAGCAGACGGTAATTGAAAAATAACATTACGAAGCTTATGCCCATATGCTGATAATCAAACCAAACCAAAAAAAAAAAAGGCCAAAAAATAAACCAATGGCAATAAATCTTCAAAATCATTTTAGCTTGTCTTAAACCTTGACATCAGCGTCCATCAGTTTTATATCGCTGCTGTACGGATAACGGTTGGACATCATGTTAAACAGCAGCACACCCATTGACCACACCGTTGCCTGCTTCCCGTAGTACTCACCTTCTCGAAGTACTCGGGAGGACAGAAATGTACTGTCCCCGGAGGAAAGAGTTTGTCACATGTCTAAGTTTGCTTTACCAATTTTCTCACTTTACTCTGGCTTTTCTTCTTCTGAGAATGTTGTTAGTGCATTGTTAATATCTTGCTGTGTCTCCTCTGATTAAGACATGCTGTAACTGTTCAGAGTCCCACACTACATGTTTGAGAGAGAATACATACCACTGAAGGTGATGGAGGTCCCCAACACCGAGATCGATGAGTTTGACCTCCATGGTCTCTGTGTTGAACAGGAGGTTGGACATCTTGATGTCCCGATGGAAGATCCCCGGGAACAGCAAACGACATCAGCGTCAATCGCCTGCTGCATGAAATGACACACCAGCACCTCACTGAAGAGCTCACCGTGATGTCCATGCAGGGCGAGGGCCGCTCTGAGACCAGGATGTACTGGTCGGGATGCTCCTGCAGTCCAGCAGCTCTATGATGTGGTGACAGCGGGGGCCTTGATTGACCATGACTGTCAAGCCTCCTCTAGAGGGACTGGACTGGGATGGTCAGGCTAGAAGAAAGATTGCTTTTATGATGATCAGATGGAAGTAGTTTCTCAAATAATCATTCAGCTCAGTCTGTTTGTCTATTGAAATATCTGTACTCTGTGATATATATATATGTTTTTGTTTCTTTGTTTTATGTTTGTGTGATTCCAGAGAGCATTATTATAAAGTAAATGCCTATTAATATAAATGATATAACTATTTTTGTAGTAGTCTATGACAGCACATTTTCATTTACCCTGACAGTAACTCAGAAGCACATGTTGTCTTGACTAACAGTTTGTTCTGCGTATTATTTTTGCATTGCAGTATTACAATATTAAAATTTGTAAATACTTGTTTTTTTTTGCAGGCTATAATAACACCCAGTCAACATCAGCTAGTATTTGTACACCAAAAAGTATTATGTGCTTCAATGAACAGAAATACAAATGCTGTGTAGCCTTTTGAGCTGACAATGTATTTATTAAAGCTTTTGCTTGATTGTAGTTTCTGCAGTATATAACAATGTAAACCCAAAGGTTCACACAAATACAGCTTTAAAGGTTAGCAGGCCAGACATATTATAGTAAAATATAAGATAAATAGGCCTACTTCTGGGCTTACAAAATTTTGAGCTTCAAATGAAAACTTTTGAAATTGACCTATGAAACCCTACGCCTCTTTCAAAAGATTTGGTGCAAACTTTACAGTAGTAACAAAGTATGTACAGCAATACTGTTATGGTTACCATGTGAAATATTTGTGAGGGTAGCAATGAAACAGATAAATGATATTTTTTAATTATTTATTTTTTTAATAACCGGAGCAGGTGCAAAGATGTCGCTGTCCCTTTAAGAGACGCGGGCTGACTGAGCGCATATGCAGCGGCTCCCCGTCATCCTCACTGCTACACTGAGACACAGACGCACCAGATCCGCTGGGATTCCTCTGATAATCAGCATCACTCCTGCGCTCGGATTGGAGATGTTGAATAATCGACTAAAATAAGGAAAAGTCCTCGCAGAGATCAAGATGGTGTCGTGGATCATTTCGCGGATGGTGGTGTGAGTGTTTATGCGGCGCGCGCGAGTGTGTTTGTGTTGTGTGTTGCTGCGGATACATGACTGTTCTCAATCGAAATAGAAGATATTTCTGCTATTTTTTTATTAAAATGCTTTATTATTAATATTTAGAGGGATTTAAATTAATTCGGCTACTCTTATAAATTACATAAAAGGTTAAATTAATCAAACAAAGCGATGACTTCATCCAGACAAGGGTTCACCATTTGTGTTGCTTATTCTGTGCACGATTTTCACCTAGAGCCATGCCCTATGTATGATATTGTGCCTTAATGTACCAAACACATCAATAGAGAATAAGCAATATGGTTTTGGCTTAAAAACATATTGGCAGGTTTTAAAACATAACAGCTGTTGTGTATATTGCACCCATCACATCATCTCCTCTATATGCTGATGTCATCATACTTTCAAATGTCCATTTTTAAATTACTAACTGTAACCAGTGACTTCTGAGATGGGTTGATGGAGGTTTTCTGTAAGAAGGCCTACCTGCCTATCTGATTTTTCCTTGCTGGTAATGTAAAGGAGGCCAATCTGGTCCATATGACTCACACATTTGTTATGTTTGGGTCTCAGATGGGTTCCTAGTGGGATTTACACTCAGGTGACTTTGATTCGCATTGGATCATACCCAGTTTGCCAACCCAGAGTACTAACTTCCCGATTCATTGATTACATCAAACGCTCAAGCCTTGCTCCACAATGCATGTGCAGGTCATATTATTCCAAAGACTGCTTGGGCACAAATGGGAGAGGAAGAATTTGATGTTATGATTTGTTGACCTGGATCTAGGCCATTAGAAACAAACATCAGGTATCATTATCGTGGTTTTGCTGAATCTCATGGAATGCTCTTTGCTGTGGCTTTTACTGTGGCGTGCAGATGCATTATGGGAGTCGGGCTAACAAATGGGACAGAGGGCATGTGGTCTGCCACGCGCCAGACTGCCTCGCTGTCCTCATGCTTCATTATACATGGTGCACAGTCTATATGAACATATGCATTTACTGAATATAATGCACCATAAGTACCATGTTTTAAAGGCAAGACGCCCCAGGTGAATAGGGTAAAAAAAATGCAACTAATAGATATCACTATACTTCCCCATTGTCTTTATTAATTAAGAATTGCAAACTGTTTTTGTATTACGAGTTTTCTGAAATGGCATGTTTATATATGCAAATGAGGTATCTATCTAATTAAATATGCACTAATTTGCATACATTCCAGAAGATAAATTTGAAGATTAAATAAAGCCACATTAAAAATTCTCATTTTATTATGTCGACATACTGTATTAGAGTCAAAGATTTTTACAGAGGGCATCTTGGATCTAATTTCATCTCTCCATAAATCAGACCATTGTGATTTTAGGAAGAAAAAAAAAAAGTATAAAATGAGGCAAATTGTATATAAACAACCTCCTCTGTAAAAACCTTCAAAATATCGATAGGAATAAGACTGTAAATTTGGTGTAAGCGCTGCTGAAGTGGAGATTTTTGGCTCAGCGTATGAGAAAACACTAATTTTAAGAAACTGGCCTTTAAACATATGTTTGTAATTGAAATCTACAGGTGCAAATAGATAAAGTGCAATAATTTTGTGAGAAATTTTGGAAAAAAAATTGAACCATTTTGGATGTTTTTGGAAGCCAAATAGGCCAACATCTCTAAATTGAGCAGTCCATGAAAAAATGCAGTGCGTTCAGTGGGTAGGTGTGGTCTGTCCCGTATCCTGGCCATTGCAGAACGTTCAGCTTTTGTCACATCAGCACAAAACGGCATGTTTGTGTGTGTGGGAGCGCGAGTGAACGAGAGCACATGTCCGAGTGCATGCTGCACATGCGGGGCATATGCGTCTAATCTGGTCCCTTTGTGTGTACATCCGTCTCTGTGCGCTCCGACTCCCTTTCATAAATGATTCACTTTTAATGGCTCTCAGATTCAGAGTGTTTGCTTTCAGTAACGTCATCAGGCATGATTGTGTGTGTACAGTAAAGATAGTGTTGACTGGTCTAAGTTTTATGGGTTTGCTTTTCACTAAAGTACAGCTCTGAATATTTTGATCAGCCACCAGTATATTGGATGTGTGATTCATAAACTGATTTATTTCTGTTCTGGTTGGATTTGAATGAACCGGAGATATCTATCCTACCTTTAACACTTACTGTAAATAGGCAGCCTCTTAAGTGTCATAATTGTGTGCTTTAACTTGAGGTAATGGTGCAAGTGAAATTGTAGATGCTGAAGTGAGTTGGTTTGATGGTAAGATGAGCTTGTCTGTGTCTGCTGGATTGTGTGTTTAACACGAGTCTTTCTCTCTGCAGCCTGGCCTTCGGGACCCTCTATCCAGCCTATTCCTCTTATAAGGCTGTGAAGACGAAAAACGTCAAGGAGTATGTGAGTATTTCAGTACTTCAGTTAGCCTGATATTTGACTCTTTTGTAATGTTATAGTCAGCAGGATTGAATGTACTCCTCTTAATGTCCAGTTAATGGCAAATAATAAACAAAATCTTACACGTACATGTACATATATATATATATATATATATATATATATATGTATGTGTGTGTGTATATGTGTCTTTAAATAATTTACGATAGACCAACACAGTTATTTCACGTGAATAGGGTACAAAACAGCACTAAAAAATCATTTAAAAATGTAATTTTTAAATAACTTATTTATATATTAGGGGTGTAACGTACACAAATATGACGGTTCGGTACGTACCTCGGTTTTAACGTGCAGCAAGGGGAAAAACTAAACTTTGATTCGCATTGGATCATACCCAGTCTGCCAACTCAGAGTACTAACTTCCCGATTCATTGATTACATCAAACGCTCAGGCCTTGCAGACCTCCTGGATGAGTCGTCGTTGCGCTCTTGGAGTAATTTTGGTAGGCCGGCCACTCCTGGGAAGGTTCACCACTGTTCCAAGTTTTCTCTATTTGTGGATAATGGCTCTGACCATGGTTCGCTGGAGTCCCAAAGCCTTAGAAATGGCTTTATAACCCTTTCCAGAGTGATATATGTAACAAAAACTATTTTGTTTCTCATCTGTTCTTGAATTTCTTTAGTTCGTGGCATGATGTGTTGCTCTTTAAGCATGCTTCACTTTGTCAGACAGGTTCTAGGGATGGGAAGATTCCCCAATTCGCTCGGTGCTTTGGCAAAAAAAGTTAACGATGCGATGCATCGGTTTAAAAAGTGTGCATCGGATACAAGTTGGCATTTGTATCGGGATGCATCGTTTCTAACATATTTGCATCAGTAAAAAACGATTTATTTATATATAATTACTAGTGGATGCGCTACACTTTTATTGTTTAGAAAGTGACCAATAATCTGTGACCAATATTTTATATGTAGATTGATTTCTCATCCCTAAACTGTGTCTCAAGCGCGTTCTCTCATCACCGCTGCGCGTGAATATGGCGAATCACAACAACACTACGAGACTCGAGGAAAAGCGGGATTAAAGTCCAAAACCTGACTTGAAATAACCTAACACATCAATCGGGGCTAAAGGGGCTATAAACGACAATGTAAGTTCACACAATCTCACTAATTTGTGCACGGTTATTATTAAGCAGCCCTTAATGTTAAATGGATCAAATCGATCCACCATGGCAAACGGCGAATATATTTGTGCTGTTTAATGCATTTGAGACGTTTTGTTTTCCTCAGTGCATAACTGACATGTCACGAGTATATTTTTCATCTGTAAATGTTAGAAAGTCATGCAAATATATCCATTTTGCTGTCAGGAGTGGGCTTATGCTAGCGGATGAGCGCTGCTGCGCGCATGCGCTCTAAACAGACGGAGCACAATAATTCTGAGTCAAATATGCATTTTATGATAGCAGTAACTGTAAAGGGACTATTGTAATAGGTAAATAAAATGTAAGCTAATACAGTCCTAATTACTAAGCTCAGATGAGTTAATGTGTGTTTCTAATAGCAGTTAAAATGTAGTTTTAATTTAGTGATTTTAACTTTTAGTTTAGTGATTGTTAATGCTTTAAAGAGCAATGTTAGATTGTAATGTTCTAATGCTGTTCTAACTATAAAAGGTACAGCTGTTATAAACCAGAGAGAAAGGCTGCATGGCTATGATAGTATGTGAGAGAGTCAGTGGTAATATCATTGCATTCCTATTGGTCAGTGAGCTCAGCTTAGCCTGACAGTTTGCCTGACCTGGACCAGGTTAGCTTTCCAGCATAAGTAGCCACAGTGACTGAGGTTGATCTTTGTTAAATTTGCTTTATGGAACCAAATCATTTGACAGTGAGTCAGACTAACTGAAATAAGCCTGGCCTATTTGGTAAACTTGTTTTATGAAACAGGCTTCGAGGCGTTAGAAGTCAGAAGACACAAGTTAATTCATGATTTGCTGTCTGAACCAAAGAAATAAAAGCGATCATTTTTTCCATTGCATCAAATCGCATTGTTGAATCGAATCACACTGCATCGTAATAGAGGTGAATCGTATCGCATCGCTAGCTGCTTCATATGTATCTTCAGTGTATCGTATCGTTGGCTATGCATCGAGGTGCGTATCGCATCGGCCTCAGTTATGGAGATGCACATCCCTAACAGGTTCTATTTAAGTGATTTCTTGATTCAACAGGTTTGGCAGTAATTAGGTGTGGGTGTGGCTAGTGAAATTTAACTCTGCTTTCTAAAATGATGTGGTTAATCAGTTCTTTCATGATTTAACAGGAGGGGGCAATTCATTTTTCACGTAGGGCCAAGCAGGTTTGGACAGCTTTTTTCACTGAATAAATTAAATCATTTTAAATATGCATTTTGTATTTACTTGCATTATCTTTGTGTAATATTAAAATTAGTTTGATCTGAATCTTTTAAGTGTGACAAATATGAAAAAAAAAAACAGGAAGGGGGCCAAAATCTTTTCACTGCACTATATATATATATATATATATATATATATATATATATATATACACACACACACACACACACACACACACACACACAGGTGCTGGTCATATAATTAGAATATCATCAAAAAGTTGAATTATTTCACTAATTCCATTCAAAAAGTGAAACTTGTATAATGTATACATTCATTCCACACAGACTGATATATTTCAAGTGTTTATTTCTTTTAATTTTGATTATAACTGACAACTAATGAAAACCCCAAATTCAGTATCTCAGAAAATTAGAATATTACTTAAGACCAATACAAAGAAAGGATTTTTAGAAATCTTGGCCAACTGAAAAGTATGAACATGAAAAGTATGAGCGTGTACAGCACTCAATACTTAGTTGGGGCTCCTTTTGCCTGAATTACTGCAGAAATGCGGCGTGGCATGGAGTCGATCAGTCTGTGGCACTGCTCAGGTGTTATGAGAGCCCAAGCTCTTCTGCATTGTTGGGTCTGGCATATCACATCTTCCTCTTCACAATACCCCATAGATTTTCTATGGGGTTAAGGTCAGGCGAGTTTGCTGGCCAATTAAGAACAGGGATACCATGGTCCTTAAACCAGGTACTGGTAGCTTTGGCACTGTGTGCAGGTGCCAAGTCCTGTTGGAAAATGAAATCTGCATCTCCATAAAGTTGGTCAGCAGCAGGAAGCATGAAGTGCTCTAAAACTTCCTGGTATACGGCTGTGTTGACCTTGGACCTCAGAAAACACAGTGGACCAACACCAGCAGATGACATGGCACCCCAAACCATCACTGACTGTGGAAACTTTACACTGGACCTCAAGCAACGTGGATTGTGTGCCTCTCCTCTCTTCCTCCAGACTCTGGGACCCTGATTTCCAAAGGAAATGCAAAATTTACTTTCATCAGAGAACATAACTTTGGACCACTCAGCAGCAGTCCAGTCCTTTTTGTCTTTAGCCCAGACGAGACGCTTCTGACGCTGTCTGTTGTTCAAGAGTGGCTTGACGCAAGGAATGCGACAGCTGAAACCCATGTCTTGCATACGTCTGTGCGTAGTGGTTCTTGAAGCACTGACTCCAGCTGCAGTCCACTCTTTGTGAATCTCCCCCACATTTTTGAATGGGTTTTGTTTCACAATCCTCTCCAGGGTGCGGTTATCCCTATTGCTTGTACACTTTTTTTCTACCACATCTTTTCCTTCCCTTCGCCTATTAATTCTCTATTAATGTGCTTGGACACAGAGCTCTGTGAACAGCCAGCCTCTTTTGCAATGACCTTTTGTGTCTTGCCCTCCTTGTGCAAGGTGTCAATGGTCGTCTTTTGGACAACTGTCAAGTCAGCAGTCTTCCCCATGATTGTGTAGCCTACAGAACTAGACTGAGAGACCATTTAAAGGCCTTTGCAGGTGTTTTGAGTTAATTAGCTGATTAGAGTTTGGCACCAGGTGTCTTCAATATTGAACCTTTTCACAATATTCTAATTTTCTGAGATACTGAATTTGGGGTTTTCATTAGTTGTCACTTATAATCATCAAAATTAAAAGAAATAAACACTTGAAATATATCAGTCTGTGTGGAATGAATGAATATAATATACAAGTTTCACTTTTTGAATGGAATTAGTGAAATAAATCAACTTTTTGATGATATTCTAATTATATGACCAGCACCTGTATATATATGAGAGAGAGAATTTTCTATATTTCTGCATAAATATGACCCAAAACATCATCAGATTTTCGCACAAGTCCTGAAAGTTGACAGAGAGAACCTAATCAAACAAATGAGACAAAAATATTTTTTTATTCAGGAAAATGGTCCAATATTGCATATCTGTGAGTGGTAAAAGTATGTGAATCTCTTGGATTAGCAGTTAATTTAAAGGTGAAATTAGAGTCCATCTGTGCAGAGGTGTTTTCAGTCAGTGCAATGACTATCAAATGTCAGTATGTGACCTGTTTTATTCAAAGTACAGGGATCTATCAAAGTCTGATCATGTTTGTGGAAGTGAATCATGTCACGAACAAAGGAGATTACTGAGGAACTCGGAAAAATAGTTGATGTTGCTCATCAGGCTAGAGAAGTTTACAAAACCATCTCTAAAGAGTTTGGACTCCACAAATACACAGTCAGATAGACTGTGTACAAATGGAGGAAATTCATGACCACTGTTACCTTCCTGAGAAGTGGTCGACCAACAAAGATCACTGATCAGCATTTCCAAGAAACTTTACAATCAGTTACTGCAGCAAAATGGGGTCACACCAGATACTGTGCAACGCACAGATATGTAACACTGGATCATTCTTCTCAATAAATAAATGACAAAGAAAATATTTTTCTCTCACTTGTTTGATTCAGTTCTCTTTGTCTACTTTCAGGACTTATATGAAAATCTGATGATATTTTGGGTTATATTTATGCAGAAATATAGAAAATTCTAAAGGGTTAAATTCTAAACTTTCAAGCAGAACTATATATATATATATATATATATATTATACATTTACATACATTATACACTATTATAATAAATAGTAACCATTTTATCAAATTTTGATTTATGATTTTTTTTTAACCCTTTTAGTAAAATTGATTTGCTCTTCGAAAAACAACAGCAACAACAAAAAAATGTTTGTACCCTATACATGGAAAATGGCAAAATTATATATATTTTAAAAGAGATTGCTCAGGAAAGCCCTTAGGAATAAACACCAGTATAATATGAATAATAAAATCATTATTTATATGTATGTATGTATATATGTATGTGTATATGTATGCATGTTATCCTGGAGTCTCAGGTTACTGGTTGCTATGGAAACACTAGGGCAGCAGTTTGCTCCCTCAGACACCATTATTAGCATCTCTCTCATCTGTATTACAAAGAGCACCGCCTTCCATTCATTTAGAGATGTTTAGTAAAGACAGTTTGGACATTGTATAACCTTTTATTCTTCTATTGTCTTATGGAGATGAATTAAATGCAACAGCAGTTTTAGATGAGCATACTGATGTGTCCTATCATAATTATTAATCTAATTGGCAGTACAGAATGATGGAGACATACTGTAAATGGCAGTGTAGTGTTTTTCATAAGGCAGTCATGCATAACACACAAGGCTATATTCAGCAAGAACATGTGACCTGATGCGTGCTGATGTCATGCACACACGTGCTTGATTCTAACATCTGTGTGTGTTTCCATCCTCAGGTGAAATGGATGATGTACTGGATAGTGTTTGCATTATTTACGACAGCAGAGACGATCACAGATATGCTTCTCTCTTGGTCAGTCAATTGTTAAGAATGTTTTTAGACTATTTCAGATATATTTGTTATCATGCTATATACAGTTGATTTTTCAGTTTTTTTTATGTGTAGTGGTGTATTTACCATCTTAATCCCTATTATTAATGATTATTAATTTAATGTAACTTTTATTGTATTAATTGTTAAATGTTGACATCCCATTTTCCAGGTTTCCGTTTTATTTTGAGCTGAAGATTGCCTTTGTTATCTGGCTGTTGTCCCCGTACACCAAAGGCTCCAGTGTGCTGTACCGAAAGTTTGTGCACCCCACGCTCTCCAATAAAGAAAAGGTACTGATACAACTTGCCCCATTGAATGCAATCAAACTATTGGTAAAGATGACTCATTTAGTTTTTCTTTTTTTCCCATAAATTTAAATGACATTTTTGGCATCTTCAAACCGGTTTGCAAAAATTGTTTTCAAACAGGTTTCCTGAACACTCCACCAATCAGAGAGTTGAGGCAGAGTAATGGATTTGTCATGCATGATGTATATGTGTGTTACAGGAAATTGATGAGTACATAACCCAGGCTAAAGATCGCAGTTATGAGACCATGATGAGGTTTGGGAAGAGAGGACTCAATATTGCTGCCACTGCAGCAGTTACAGCCGCCTCAAAGGTGAAATCACTGTGTGTTAGATGAAGTGGATCAGGGCTCAAAATTAATTTTGATCAAATAAAAATAATAATTAACTGTAAAGTACAGTAAAAACGGTAAGATTGTGAAATATTACTACAATTTAAAATAAAAGTAATTTTTCTAAATTTAAATAAAACTAAATTTTCAGCATCATTACTCCAGTCTTCAGAGTCACATGATCCTTCAGAAATCATTCTAATATGCTGATATATATTCACATTTCTTATTTTTATTATCAATGTTAAAAGCAGTTGTGCTGCTTAATATTTTTGTAGAATGTTTTTTTAGGATTATTTGACAAATAGAAAGTTCAAAAAATAGAAATCTTTTGTAACATTATAAATGTCTTTACTGACACTTTTGAACAATTTAATGTGTCCTTAATTAATAAAAGTATTATTATTATATATTATTATTATTATATTATTATTGTGTATGTGACAAATAAAAAAATAATCTTAAAATCTTAATCTTAATCTTAAAAGTATTAATTTTGAACATTAAGAATAATAATTGCTAAAAATAAAATAAACCTTTGTTTTGTGGTGGGGCCAATGGAAATATATTCAGGGTAAGTAAAGTTCTGACCTACTGGCAAGCATAAAAAAAATCTTTATTACTTAGATCGCTAGGTGTTATTGTGAAGAGCAGATTTTATTTTATTTTTTTTGCATATTGTGTAACGTTGAGAGAGAAACATCTTCATATATTTTGCAAAATGTAGGGCAGAGCCACTGTTCAATACACATTTTTATTTTATTCAAACTGTGCAAATAACTTTATTGTCATATGTACAAGTGCAGTACAATTGTGATGTGCCTTGAATAAGATTATGCAATGGTAATATCTGAGTCTTTTGTGTTATTGAACTGCAGGGTCAGGGTGTGTTATCAGAGAAGCTGCGCAGTTTCAGCATGCAGGATCTGACTCTGATACAGAACGAAGACGAGCTGCTGCTGGACAGCACAGACGACACACACACTGCCGCCACGCTACCTCGGGCTAAAACAGTCACACGCACAGGTAACTTACACACAAGGCTACCGTCCTAACAGAATCAAACTTTATGGGATAAAACCTAATAGGCCACATTCCCACAGTGCTTCAACAACCGTATTTACTGACAGGTGTGACTCCCTAAATCTAATCCTCTACATACAGACAAGTGGGGATTGAAAATTAACCAAAGGGAAGTAACCAAAGTAAATCCGCTTCTTTAAAGCCTGTAACTATAGTGACAGATCACTCTTGTAAATATCCCTTTGAACACAGCTCATATTTATAATGGTCTATCCTGTTCAAACACACACAGGCAGGTCCGTGAGGTGTGTGTGTGTGTTTGCTGACTCATTGAAAGCCTCTCTGCAGGCGGCCATTGTCTCGGCCTGTTTATAATGCTGATGCTGATGTGACCAGCATGTGATTCAGCTGCCTACTGGCTGAGAGACAGGAGGGGTCGATATGCTGGGGTTTGTTCATACACAACTGCACAGTTTTCCATTTGTTGGATGAGTTTCAGCGCTCAATTAAGCGGTTCAGGACAAATGCTGAGTTTGACCTCTTCATTTACCGTGACGTCACGAGACTCGCAAGTCGCTGAAGGTCATGACCCTCATGTGAGGCTTTACAGCAAACAAAAGAAAGTCTGTGGTAGAATCACTACAGAGAGGTGATCATTTCAATAATGAGACGTGTAGTGATTTTATTAGCCTACAGAGCTCCTGCATTGAATTACAGAGCGTCAAAGATACATTGTGAATGGACAAGCAAAAGGCTCTTTTAAAGAAGTCTTTGTGTTTCAGGCTTTGAATGAGGCCTGGCAAGCTTTAAATGCCAGAGAGAGTCTGTTCACACCGCAGTGCCAGAGGGCCAGTGATCACACCGCAAGACAAATTTGATGCTTGTATTTGATTTGGTTGATTCATTTTATTTCATTCACATGACCTTAATGTGGCTTGTATTAGATACTGGTCTAAACAGGCCAGGATCTAAACTTTTTATTGTATTGTAACAAAATTTCCTAATACAGGGCTCTAGACTGCGACCAAAATGGTCACATTTGTGAGCATTTTTTGAGAGTGTGCAAGTAAAAATTTGACGTGGTCGCACTTGTGCGAGTGAATGGTCTAAGCTGCTCTAAAGCGTCTGCTTCATACAGCGCGCGCTGCAGAGCCGCCACACATTGTAGCAGGAGTCAGATTCACTGATCACGTGAAGAGAGGCGCTTTCAGCGCGAGCGCTTCAGTAGACCCTGGTTTATACTCGCTGCGTCAGCACGAGCGCGAAGGTGCGCGCCGCGGACGGAGCACAACGGAGGATTTGGTTTTCAAACTAAAATGAAAGACCGCTTCTTAAACCAGAGAAGGTGAACATGTTGGTATTCTTGTAGAAAAAAAACATGCAAGTCCTGTCAGCGACAGCCAGTTTAGTTTTACTTTTCTTTTTGTTTTCGTTTTAAAAAGCTTGTTATCTTTGCTGTTTACCTCACGTTACGGTATGGAGGCTTTCCTTAATTTTTTTTATTATTGTTTATTTGATTCCTCAGTGTTTGCTAAACATTCTGTAATTTATTAGTCTGTAGCCTATATAATACAGCATGTGATGTGTCCTATGCCATTCCTCATCTTACTGGTTTTTGTTAATAAATGTTATGTAAGCTAGTTTGTCATTGTAACCTACTGTTTTATTGTTGTTGTGCTTTTTAATTAAGAATAACAATGAATCCATCTTTTGTTTTAGTCTTAAAAGTGAAAGGTGTATAGATATAAGCAAAACAGACAATTATCTTTTCTTGTAAAACGTGACACCAAGATCGCGAATTTGAAAGTGAAAGCGCACGAAAAGAGGAATTCCTGTCACAAAATTTAAATCACAAATAATACTGATGAAAATAGGGTTGAATGTTGAACACTTTCGTTACCATATAACTATAAGCTATGATAAAAGTTCACCAGCATGCACTGATTAATCAAATGTTGTAGTAAAAAAAAAAAATTGCGACCAAATTATGTGCTTGTGTGACCAACTGAGAAAGTTAGTCGCAAAAGAGCGACCAGCGGGAAGAATGAGTCTAGAGCCCTGTAATATCACTTCATTGATATTTTGTAGTGCTGTTAATAGATTAAAAAGTGTACTAATAATTACATATTTTTCTGTAATTATATCAAACCTAACATTCAAATTTGTAAACAAATATATTTTCACATTGAATCTCCAAATGAATGTAGAAGCAACAAAAAGACAGTATCTTTTTACTAAGTACTATGAATGCAGGCAAGTATCACCAATAACAATGCTGTTACTAATGCCTCTGGGGTTTCTGGGGATAAAATGAGTAAATATAACTATTCAACATTGCAATAAAATGTGTGCGATTCATTCATTCATTCATTCATTTTTAAAATTTGAATAGGCCTAAACTGTTACAGAACACAAAACATATTCTCTTAATTTAAGTGAACCTAAAACAATCTTCAAATAAACCCATTATAATAAATGTCATATTTAGCTGTGCTTTTAATATATTGTGCAGTATATAGAAATATGATGTTTCTGTCTTTGTCAATATCAGCTCCCTCTGTTTGAAATTTTTTTTCCCTGTTTTTTTGTGCATTTATTTTGACCATACATAGGAAAATCAACAGAGATTGTAAGCAGCGCACAGATGGCGTGATCATGTACTATAACTCCAGGCAAAGGATGTAGAAAAAGATACTGGCATAGCTACTTAAGGAAGGGGAGAATAAAACAACAGATGCTTCTTTAGTTGTATTAATGAACACGTTATTTTTTGAGAGCCCTAATATTGTTTATGACAATTTTTAAAGCTTTACATTTTAAAATATATATGCAATGTATTTTCACATATCAAAGTAGCCCGATCTAAATTAAAAAAATGTCTGCAGATTGGGTGAGAAATCAAAAATACGACTTGAGCGACATTCAGCTGTGGTGAAAATGTAGCCTTAGAGACCTACTCAAAATCTGGCTGTTCAAATAACTTCTCAAATTAATACAAAGCAAATAGCAACATGTCACATTCGTGGCAGCTGCACATCTAGAAGGAAAAAATCCAATATAGCACATGTTGCGGAGTAGAAAGAAATATGTCTAAACTGTGTTTATTATTATTTTCTTCAGTTCGTGCCACACCCATACCGGCTGACACCGAATCACAGCACAGCTCTCGCTCTGATGACCAGTCAGATACCAGGACGGAGCATTCAGATGAAGATGCAGCAGATAAGGCCCCCAAACGCACCCAGAGCGTCAGAGCAGCCAAGAAACCAGCTGCTGCCAAGACAGAGGTACACAATTCATTTGCTGTTTCTTCCCCCACACTTTTTTTAACTCAGACACTCACTGATTAGAAAAGAATGATGTATTTAGACTTTTTTAAGTGTACAGTATTACAGTGTGTTATAAAACTGGCAAGGGTGGAAGTATGAGAAAATGGACAGATATCTTGATAGTGTCCTATACTTTGTTTTCCCTCAGAACAAACAGTATTATTTAAAGTGCCCCATTATGGATTTTTGAAAATGACCTTTCATGCAGTGTGTAACACAGCTCTAAGTGAATGAAAACATCCTGCAAAGTTTTAAATCTGAAAGTGCATCGTGAATAAAGTTATTGTCTCTCAAAAGAAAGAGTCGACTCTGAATCATTTAAACGAGTCATTTTTAAAACGAATCCCAAGCCGTTTCATGTTGATGTCAACATGAAATATTAGCATATTGGCCGCCCACTTGTTGCACGTGCAGACCTGGGAAAACTTCATCAGCCGATTTTCACGTTGGTCTGAATGAAAATGCAAATTCATTCTTTGCCACTAGGTGCTGCTTTTGGAGCAGTAAAATAGCTGTTGCCCCAGTAATGCTGTACATAAAGTAGCACTGCGCTCACAAACACTGCTTTAAATGAAATCGACCAATCAGACCAATCACCACAGATTAGCCTCATGCAAAGGAGGGGTTTGGAAAAATGAATCGTTCGGAAGTCGTTGAGCAAATAAGTTAAAAATAAATGCATATTATAGACAAATATGCATTTTTTGTCTTGGTGTTTTGAAAGTGTTTTTTGACTTTGCATGCATGTCAACCTGTTGTTGGGGACTCCCAAAACTAAAATATGAACCTTTCATAACCCTTAATGGGGGCACTTTAAAATACTTGGTTTTGTTGTGACAGTTGGGCCTGTTCAGCATTTGTTGATTGTGGCTGGAAGATTCAGTATTCAGGAAAGCAGAAATGTTTATAACAACTAGAGCATCATCCATTATTTGCCTGTACCTTTCTCTAATGTATCTCTTTCTTTCCTGAGGGATTTACTCATCAACAAAAAAAAAGAAAAGTAAAACAACTGGCATGTTTTTTTTTTCTTCAAAAGACAGGTTGAGCAGAATGTTCATGTTGCTCTTTTTCTACAAAAAACAACATTAAAGCTGCAGTCTGTTAGTTTTGCCTCTTTGTTGCCATCTCTGTTTGAAACCTGCAATTGCAGTTATTTGCGGAATTATCTTTTTTACGTGGGTTGTGCATCGGAATGTGGATGAATCTGTTTTGAGGAGTATGTGTGGCTGTCAGTCACTGCACCGGTGTGGATATTCACTGTACTTAGGAATCATAGATTCTACATCTTGGAAGTATGACCCAAATAAGATTTTTCACCGGATATTGTCATCTGAACAAGTAACAAGTCTGCCACTTTTGTTCTGACCAACTGAAAAATTGCGTTACCAATGGTGATAACGTTTGGTTAGCTCATATCACATCAAACCGTACAAATTATTATTATTATTATTATTATTGTTATACTTTTGTATTGTTCTCAAAATGTTTAACAACATCAGCATTGCATGACTACATGTATGTGGTGTGTATTAGCGTTACATGTAGGTTTCAATTACCTGTTTTCTTCTATTCTAATTTCAGCCACATGTGTTTCATAAACATAATACTTTCTGGATTAAAATCCGCCATCAAAATGATAAATTTTATTATTCCAGCTGCTGTGAGAAAAGGCTATAATATAAACAATCCGCCACCTGCAGCATTCTCACATGCGATATAGCCGACGAGCCGTGACTCCTTCTTTGTTTACAGACGTGACGTAATGATGCAACAGCATGCTCGAATTTCCCACGAATTCCTACCAGCACCACTCAAATTAGAAAACATTATTATAAGCTTACCGTTGTGAATTGGGCTTAGGTAACGCAGTAGTTTGGAACACTGGCTGGTTATGTACTTGCTCAAATTGATTTCGGATAATTTTTAACCAAAAAAAGTTACGGACTGCAGCTTTAAATTGGCCTATACATCTTGTGCACTGTAGTCCACTGGAAGTCTTCTAAAGCAATGTGGAGAATTCTGAAACTGCTGAAATATACAGTAAAATATGGCATAGATGTTTTATTTGCCCACAATTCAGAAATTATTTTGTCACTAGTAGTTTGTAATACATGTTTACCAAATCAAAAACTCTCTGAAGAGTTAGTTCTCTGAAATGAAGTGCATCCAGAAAGCATTCAGACCCCTTAATTTTTTTTTCAAATTTTATGTTGCAGCCTTGTGCTAAAATACTTTAATTTTTTTTTTTTTTTTCAGTCTAAACTCCATATTCCATAATGACAAAGCAAAAATAAGATTTGTGATAAGCTTAGCTCAGGTGCATCCCATTTCTCCAGATCTTTGAGATATTTCTATATTGGAGTAAATCTGTGGCAAATTAAATGAATTGGAATAATTATATTAATTGGAATGAATTGGAAAGGCACAAAGCTGTCGAGAGACAGCTCAGAGACAGGACTGTGTTGAGGCACAGATCTGGGGAAGACTACAAAAAAATCCTGCTGCATTGAAGGTTCTCAAGAACACAGTGGCCTCCATAATTCTTAAAGGTCAGAAGTTTGGAAAAACCAAGCTGAGCTATTGGCGTATAAGAGTAAGAGAGGTAACCAAGACCCTGATGATCACTCTGCTTGAGCTCCAGAGATCATGTTTGGAGATGGGAGGACAACCTCTCTCTGACACTCCACCGAAATGACAGCCTCTCCTAAGTGCATGACACATGAAATTACAAAAAAAAAACACCTAAAGGACTTCCATACTGAGAAAAACAAGATTATCTGCTGTGACAGTCCTCTCTTCCAAGCTTCATTTCCAGAGGAAACCAGTGCAGTACTGTCTTAACGGAGGTGGTAGCATCATGCTGTGCAGGTGTTTTTCAGAGTCAGGACCTCAGACTGCACCGAGGGTTCATCTTCCAACTGGACAGTGATCTTAAGCACACAGCAAAGAAAATGCAAGAGTGCCTTAAGGAGAACGCTGTGAATGTCCCAGTCATGGGACATTCAGTCAAACATCCAGTCAATCCAATCAAACATCTCTGGAGATACCTGAAAATAGCTGTCCACAAATGGCCTCCATCCAACCTGACAGAGCTTGAGATGGTCTGCAGAGAAGATTGGCAGAAATTCACCAAATCCAGATATACAGAGCTTGTGGCATCATACCCAACCAGACATCAGGCTGTAATCGCTGCCAAAGGTGCTTCAACTAAGAACTGAGTTAAGGTTATTATGAATAATTTCGCCAATCTGATTTTGCTTTGTTTTCATTATGGGTTTTGGAGTTTAGATTTAAAAAAATATATATAATAATAATTTAAAGCAATTTACCATAAAGGTTCGATCACATTTACTGTTGTACATTTTATATGGAGCCCCAGAGAAGACATGCAGGGAAAAAATATTTATATCATGGCCACAAATTCCACCAATTCATTCCCACAATTTACTAATACGTCAGCACGATTTACTAATTAATCTCCTAGTTTTAAGTAAATCATGAGTACAATTTAGCAATTTGTTACCTTGTTTTAAGCACAGCATGTACACAATTTATTAATTTATTCCCTCATTTTAAGTAAATCGTGAGCACCATTTAGGCCTACTAATTTATTACTTTGTTTTATGAAAATCCATTCTGTTTGTTGAATGATTTGTGAATGGCCTATTGCATCCTCTTTGGCAACAGACTATATCCCCATCACAGTCCTGTTATACTTTATTCATAACAGCAGCATGTGGCCGTTTCTCAATTCGCAAGATTAGAAAAACTTACTCGTGATTCTACAAAAATGTGGCAACGAATTCTTAAAATGAGGTGACAAATTAGTAAATTGTGCTGGCATATTAATAAGTTGTGGGAATTAATTGTTCACTCGTGGCAACAATATAAATATTTTTTCCCGCATGTCATGCCCAAGGTTCAGTCATTTCAATAGGAATCCATGTGATTTTGGAATTTTGTGTAAAGGTGAGAATTTTTTATTCATGTTTCATGTTGTACCATGGACTGCTAAATTTCACTGCAATTTCACTAATGTGCACCTCAAGGCTGCAGCATAACATAACGTAGGTGTCTGAACACTTTCTGAATGCACTTCAGTCTGTTACATCGGCCTGCATGAATGTAAACCAGAAGGAGAGATTCCTGTTTATTTTCTGTATACACATTTTTCCTTCGAGTGTTTGCTGTCATGCCTTCACTGAATTGCATTCATCCAGTTGCTCGAGAAGATCTTGTTATAACCGTAAAAGGTTTTAATACTCTTCCTCTTTCCTCTTTCTTTACCACCATATCCTACTGTCATCCCCAGCAGACCACCAAGACAGTGAAGAAACCGACAAAGAAGAAAACCACCACCACGGCCAACAACAATGCTGAATCACCATGAGTCACACTGTGTTTATCCATCCCTGGACGACACACACACATTCACGTGCTTTCCCATACTAACATTAGTGCTCTTCGCTTTAACAGATACGTTCTTACAACTGCAGATACACACATAAACTAAGATGCATCGCCTGAGGCTGTTTTTATCTAGTAGGTTTAATGCGGTGAAGAAGTTAAGACGTCTGCCTTCATGCATTCATTTTCTCTGTTATCACTCCCGTGCTTGTTTCAAGTAAGGCTGGGTCTTGTCTTTTTCTCTGTAGGCCTTAATATGTTCAAAAGCATGAGATCAGAAAGCAGTGCTTGCAATATCAACACGTCTGAGCCCACTGTTTCTTATAACCACAGAATCCATACCAGAGCTTCATGTTTTCCATAAAAGAGGCCAAATTCTCCTTTTTTTTTAGCATGTAGGACACACGCTATGGGACGAACAAGAATCGGGAACAGAAAAGTCGGGCTATTAAATGAATAGACTTGATATACAGCGTCCGTGGAGAGTTCTGGAGGCGCCCAGAGCGGTTCTGTTCTCATTCTGGGTCACCGAACATCCCGAGCCCGAGACTTATTGTGAATATTCATAATTGAAGAGGTCAGATGTCTACTGGAAGCTGCAGGCACTCAAACGTTCTCGCTGTTAATAGGGCTTTTGTCAGCTGGGGCTGGAGGCGTTCGGCGCACATAAGCTGTCCCTTGTGCTAATTCTACATTCGTGTAGCATGATGTTACACATTTTGCTCGTTATAAGATATTTATACAAGCGGTAGATGAGATAGCAGGTATCATCTGGTGTTTTGGTTGGGCGCAAGATGAAAACAGAATCACATGTTGGCCAGTTAAGGACAAGATCCCTCTGTCTGAGTAATCGGTTTCTGAAGACTGAAGATTTTTAGTCAGTTCTTGTCTTTCTGTTGTTGTGGCATGCTTAGCGAACTCAAATATTCCATATCAGTTTGTAATGGTGTTGAACAGACTCGATTAGTGCAACGCAAAGCATAGCATCCGCTGAGAGTTGGCAGATGATTCATTGAGGTGAAATGGTCAACCCTCTTTGTTGAAAATCATCTTAATGTGCTTTTGTAAAATATGCTGGCTTAAAACCCTCTGGTCCTTTTTTTAATTTTTTTTAATTTAATTTTTTTTATTGGATCCCGTGAACAAAGTTAATTTGAAATTGCATGTAGCCCTAAATCCAGATGTGGGCAGTTGTGTTTCCCAGCACAGCTGTACGGAGTTGAAGAACTTCCTGATCTTAACTTCAACTGCAGTTTGAAGTACTGTTTTGCATTATGACATGCAATACCACTGAGAGCTGTTAGGGGGCGCTGCTGTACAGGAAAAGAGCACAGTGCTCTTCCTGTCAGATTGAATGATTACACATGGATGGGGAGCTATTTTGAATTATAATGTATTTAAATCAGTCTGTTAATTAGCTGAAATTTTCCTGAAACATGTTCATTTGTATAATACTATTGACTGTACAAAATGTCTGCCTTAATTTAATAGGCTTTTTAAGTTAAACATTTCTTTTTTGAAGTTTACATTGAGTTTGTCACTTTAGTATGGTATGATGTACAGGAACAAGTTTTTTTTTGTTTGTTTTTGTTTTTTTTTGTAAAAAGTGCTGTTTGTTTTGTGCATATTTGTGGTGTTTTAATTCACGAGTTTCTGTCTTCTCTCTGCCTTTTTTTGTATAAATGAGTCATAGGCTATTTGGTCTTGGAAAGTGGACAGTTGTGTGTGAGAAGGACTGATTGTCATTTTACAGTTCATTTTAACAGTGCAAAACATGTCATCATTCATACTGTAGTTATTAGCAGATAGATGTTTCTGTAGAAGTTTAGATATAACATGCGGTGATGCAGATCTGTCCTGACACATTGCTGTCTGAACTATCATCATGATCTTTAATTCAGTGTTACTGATTGATAACTTGACATTTTCTGTCTCCGTCTCTTGAGTAATTCAGTTTTTAAAAAGAATCTTTATTTGAGATCTTTTGTCTTTTAATTAAATGCTAGTGTGGTTGATGTTCACCAACCCACACAAAAATGACAAGTCAGTCTCACTTCTCATTCTTTCTTTGTTTCATACTGTTTTTCGCTTCTTTCCCCCCTTTGTTAAGTATTTCTTATTTGCATAAATAAAAATGACTTTTTTTTTATTCACCAAGGCCCACACTGAGCGAGACATGACACATTTAACATTTTAATTTTATATTTTCTGTAATGTTAGAAATTGGTATTATTGCATATAAATCAACATTAATATATTGTTTGTGCCAATTCTCAATGCTCTTAATATATTAAAAATAATGAAAAATAAAGAGATTGCTGCTAAATGTGTACTAACTGACCTTGAATTATTATTCAATAAAATGCAATTACATACCTAATGGATTATTCATTTAATTGTCATTTAGTACCTATAGTTTTAACTACTTCTGATTATTTTTCTTCTTTCTTTTTTTTAAACTCTGTTCATCAGAAAGATGATACCAGGTGAAATGTACTAGGCAATTATATCTGGCAAACCTCCAGCAGAGCTCCGTTCTTTATTTATTGTTACTCCAGTGGTTTTGAGGGACATCATAAAGATGTTTCATTTTGCTTCTTATGTCTGCTTATAAAGTTATAGAATACCCATATCCCCTCTGTACAAGAGTAATAACTGTGCAACCTTTAGCTGCATGAACAGCAACCATAATTCAATATCTGCCTTCAGTTTTTCACTGGAGGATAAAGAACTCCTTTCTCTTTTGTTTTGGTTTAGGAGTTATAAATTCTCAATCTTAAACAGCTTCAGAATTCAGGAGAGTTATATTTGTATATAAGATGTATAAGATTTAAAAAAAGATGTTTAGCAGAATGATGCATCATTATTATTAAGAGGAATACTTACATTTTCTAATTTAGTTGTAAAATGTAAACAATACACAAATACAACAGGTCATCTACCTCACTAGCTACACTGTAAAAATGACTGTGAATTTAACGGTAAAAGACTGTAAAATTGCTACAGTACAAACCTGTTATGTGGTTAATGGTAAGTTCCCCTACTATAAAACTATTGGACATTACATGTAATTTTACAGTAGTATACCGTTTTTGGAAGTGGAAAAATAATGTATAATTTACAGTAAATAACCGTAAACTGACATTGCCAGAACTCCCTGCATTACATTTCAAATTCGATGTTTTTTTTTTTGTTTTTTTTATAAGTTAGTTATCACTTAGTTTTTCTTATCAGTTGTGTACATCAGGGTTGTATGTTACATCTAGTTTTGTTAATTAAATGAATGTTTATTGCATTATTTCAGTTTAATGAGTCTCACCATGATGGTGATTAGTGTTTGTGTGAATGACACTGTGCACCTTCTATATACAAGTACACCCGGCTGCAGCCTGCAGATCGAGGCGGGGCTGCACCAGGGGCACCCGTGCAGCCCCGCCCACAATGCTTCTCATTGGTTAGTGGCAAAGTAATGGCGTCGACGCCGTGGTAAACAGGAAATGCGGTTGAAACATAGGCCTACATGGTATTAATACTTAGTTATATAAAACAAAACTGTGAACCCGTTAATTACTTATACCTGGTAAAAATATATAGTATTACACAATACATTGTAAATTTGTTAATTTTTGGAAAACGTTTCATTATGTACATTTTCAAGCAAGAATCCAATTACCGCTTTTGACTCGTCACATTGCAATCGCACTGTCAACGAATATAGTTTAAGTGTTAAGTTATTTCTATTCATGTGTTTTGGTCATTTACCACTTCTAAGTTATTTATGATCGTTTTTTATGTTAATTTCAGTATATGCTTTACTGTTACATGTATTATTAACGTTTAAATAAAAGTTAATATTCTCAGCAAGTGTCATGTCTTGAGATGGTATTAAAATTAATGGTAACACTTTACAATAAGGTTCATTAAACATTAATGTATTTAACATGAACTAACCATGAGCAATACAGTTGTTATTGTATTTACTAATCTTCGTTTACGTTAGTTATTGAAAATACAGTTGTTTGTTCATGTTAGTTAAGAGAGCATTAACTAATGTTAGCAAGATTAATAATGTATTAGTAAATGTTGAGATTAACATTAACAAAGATTAATAAATGCTGTATAAGTGCAGTTCATGTTAACTAATGAACCATATTGTTACCAAATTAATAATTTTTGGATTTACTTGATAATGAAAAGTTTATGGTAAAAATAACAGCATTGTTTGTATATGAATAACATGCCAAGACAATTATTTCCTTGTTATTTATTTATGAAACAGTTTAATTCTGATAAAGAAAGGTGAAATTTGTACATCTGTATATAACACATCTTTTTGTACATATAAATCTCTGGTTAAACATTAACATCCTTTACACACTTTCTTCAGAATCAGAATCAGAAAGAGCTTTTATAGCCAAGTATGCTTGTGCATACAAGGAATTTGTTTTAGTGTCATAAGCTTCCAGTTCACAGAGACAACAATGACACACAGACAATAAAAATAAGATGACAATAAAAAACAAACAAATAAATAAAATAATAATAATAATTGAAACAAATGATTGTATATACCGCTGTGCAATAGATGATAGTATGGGATAGAATAAAAGGATATACATGGAGGTGGTAGCAAATAAATATAAGGTCATCGCACATTGTTATTGCATAATGGGGAGGGGGCATTTAACTGTTCATAAGTTGGGTTGCCTGGGGGAAGAAACTGTTATAATAAATACATATACAATAAATACAACAACAGCTGAGAGTATTAACATTCTGAACACTGTAAGCACATCTACAAAAGTGGACCGAGGAAGTATTGCTCAAGGAGGAAGACTGAGGCGGCGTCTGCTGGACGAGGAAGACTGAGCTACGGCTGCTGGACAGAAGGAAGACTGAGGCTGGGTTGGTGCTTCAGCAAATTTGGACCACATTTTAAAATGGTGAAATCTGAAAGGGCAAAAATTGCCTAAATTTAACCTTCACTTGTTTGCATTTTGCTCTGGACAGTGGACAGTCGCAAGACAGAATTTTCATCAGCACCGTCCATGTGCAAGCACATTTTTTTTGTGATTTGAGCAACAAAGATCCATGGTCAATGTGCGGAATGCAGAAAATGAAGTTTACCTGAGCCTTAAAATTAAACATTCTACTACAAATTCACAAGCAATTAAATCAGAAGCATGCACAGTGCATTGCTGGCTGGTTCGGCACCATATTAAACTTTAACTAAAGTGACATAAGCAAAAGACAGTTAAACTCACCATGATGTTGCACTGCCCATTGAAAGTGATTTTTGATGTGATAATACATCAGTTGTGACATACTGGTGTAATTGCAGAATCGGCACTCACTAGTGCAGTTTTTTTAAATACTGCTCACATTCCCCCTTGCTTAACACAGTTTTGTGCATTTTTGCAAGGGGAAATGGCTCTTAAAAGAGCTTTTGGGTTATAAAGTGAAGAACAACAAAAAAGAGGAGAGATGGAGGGGTGGGGATGACAATGACAAGGATCTGCAAAAAGAAGGAAATACAGAGAATCAGTATTAGCATAAAATGTTTTTTACTCGTGCGGGGGTGTCCAAAGCCTCAACGCACCTGTCTATAAGTTTCTAGTATGCCTAATAAGATCTTGATTGGCTGGTTCAGGTGTGTTTAATTGGGGATGGAGCTGAACTCTGCAGGACAGTGGCCCTCCAGGAGCAGGATTGGCACCTGCTCTAGTGCATATACTGTATAGCAGCATAACAGTATGGAATATAAAAAAACGAGCTCTACTTTCAAGGACTGTTAAATTAATCATACTTTGTTTAATTATTTTTAAATGTAGTTTACTGTTTATTTTAATATATGAATAACTAATACTACTACTACTACTACTAATAATAATAATATCTAAATATTTATCATTTAATCATTTAATTCACAGAAAAAACTATATAAATTTGTATAGCTATTATTAATATGAATTTGTCCTATATTACTTCTGCTGGTTCAGTTTTGCCACTGTATTTATTTTTAAGGGACTTATTTTGGGTGCTTCTCTCTATATATGTTAATATTTAAAAGCTGCTTGTGATGGGCTTTGGTTCATCATGTGACTTTCTCATCATCACCTGCATTTGGTGGTTATCAGTGTATTACAAAGTTACAAAACAGATTTCAGTACTTCAATAGGTTGGTATATTAACATTATATCAGTTAATGAAATTACAGATTTTAAATGTAAATTTAAGTTAAATCTGTAAAACCTATAATGTTGCTACCGTATTTTGTAGGGTAAACCACAGCTGCAGTATTTTTACCATACATTTTATGGATTTTTTTTTACAGTGTAGGGCAGTAAGACTCTGAAGAATGTATAAATGACTTGATATCATACTTAGGCATTATAATCCATAGAGGCATGACCTCGCAACTTGCAGGACTTAAAGGATCTACTGCTAATGTCTTGGTGTCACAGAACACGTTCAGAGGTCTTGTGAGACCATGCTTTGATGCATCAGAGCAGGTTTTTTTCTGTTTTGGATTTAATGTTGTGGCTGATCAGTGTAATTAATTGCCCAAATTTTAACTGAAGATATGTCATAATAGCAACACTGTGAATTCAAATGAAATGATACATTGAATATTACTCTATATTACCCTACTCCCTAATGTAAACTAAAGCCCACAAAACTCCAAGCCTGTTAGCTTTGAGGTCACCTGTTTGCCAGTGTACTCTTAAAAGTTGACAACCATATTTTGGCAGTCTAGCAGACACACATTTTACAGTTTTACAGTATTTTCAGAAGATTATCGGTTGACCTTAGTCTCGTGCAGTGAGAATGTCTTATGGCGCCTCTGCAATTTTAGCAAAATGCCAACTTCTTAAAGACTAAAGGTTTTAAACACTGAAGGTTTTTGTGAAATATTTGTAATGTGTAAATCTATAATTAACTGATGTCAGTTGGCTATTTATGCTTTGACAATTACCTTTGCTTGAGCGATGTTGCTATGGCTACCTCCTCAGGTGAACGTGACTGTCTATTTAGCTCACTTTAACTTGAAACGCTGTTGAAAAAGTGCTGTAAAAGTTTTTTTTTTTTTTTTTTATAAAAAAACTTTTGTTCCCTATCTGTCGGTCACTACGAGTTATGTCGTGACGACATAGGGGATTTACCTGGAAGCCCCAATCATCTCTGTAAAGAGAAAACGCCAATGAATATTGGCTAGTGGAATTTGCATACCTGAGCCCCTCCCCGTGCATACGGGTATAAAAGGGCGACAGGTGCATCCACTGATCAGATTTTTACTTCGGAGCCGAGTGGATGAGAAGTACGCTGATCTCCACAAAGCCTTTCGTCTTTAATTTGTTCCTGGTTGGCGTCACGGTGCAGTCAGCGGAGTCCCTTTTACCAGCGATTCCCCTGGGCACTTCAACTAAAAGAGCAAATTCTAAAAGAGCAAATCACGGACGATCGCGTCTTTTTCAAGATGCCGCTTCGTCCGTGTCCTCTTGGTTGCGGTCGTTTTCTGTCTGTGGATGACGGACACGATCGTTGTCTTCAGTGTCTGGGCATTCAGCACGCTGAAGCTGCGTTCGTGGATGATTCATGCGCCTGTTGTGGGCGTATGAACATGACATCGCTGCGATCTCGCCTTTCCTTTCTGAAAGGATTGGCACCCTCTGCCGCCACCCGCCCTGGTCTCTCTGGCTCGAGCAGAGGACCACCGGCTGGCGCTCTGGGAGATCCGAGGGCCTCAGTAAGAGCTTCTCCGCCGGGCACGTCCCCACGGACCTCTTACTCCTCACACAGCGAGGGTCCCGTCCGGCTCCTGGGTGATTTTGCTGGTTCTTCCCACGGGATGGCCAGCATATCATTCGGTGCGCCACCTGAAGATAGTATGTCGATCGCAGCATCGGGGGATGGGCTTACGTCCTCTGAGGATGAAGGTGCGGTGGGGCTGCCCCCTTCGGGTGTGGTCGCCTCCGCCGCATCGGACTTAGAGCTGACGGCCATGCTTGCCCGGGCAGCCGCGAGCATCGGGCTGGAGGTCAACAGACCTCCCAGTCCCGAGCCCTCGCGGTTGGATGATTGGTTTCTCGGAGCGGGACGCGCTCACAACCGCGCCCTACTCTGGTGCCTTTCTTCCCGGAGGTGCATGAGGAGCTGACGAAGTCGTGGATGGCCCCTTTCACGGCCAGAAGCCACTCGTCTGCCTCCTCCGTCCTCACTACCCTCGACGGCGGGGCTGCCAGGGGGTACGCGGCCCTTCCCCAGGTGGAGAGAGCGGCCGCGGTGCACTTGTGCCCGCGAAACGACGCCACTTGGAGGAACCGTCCGCGTCTCCCGTCCAAAGCCTGTAAGCTGACGGCTGCTCTGGCAGCCAAGGCTTATAGTGCTGCGGGTCAGGCAGCCTCTGCCCTGCATGCCATGGTGATCCTGCAGGTTCACCAAGCCAAGGCACTCAAACAGATGCACGAGGGTAGTCCCGACCCGGGGTTGATGCAGGAGCTGCGCACGGCGACTGACCTCGCTCTACGAGCGACGAAAGTCACGGCGCGGTCCCTCGGGAAGGCGATGTCCACTATGGTGGTCCAAGAGCGCCATCTCTGGCTCAACCTGGCGGAGATGAAGGACGTCGACAAAGCACGCTTTCTCGACGCCCCCGTCTCCCAGGCTGGGCTGTTCGGCGACACTGTCGAGGGCTTTGCCCAGCAGTTCTCGGCAGTGCAGAAGCAGACCGAGGCGATCCAGCACATCCTGCCACGGCGGGATGCTCCGGCAGCGGCGGCTGCCCCTAGGACCAGACCTCCGTCTGCTCGTCGCCGTGGACGCCATCCTGCGTCCTCCAGAGCTGCTCCGCCCCGTGCTGAAGCGGAAGCTAGGCCGGCGCGTCGAGCCTCTCGCAGGAGTGCGGCGTCCCCCGCGTCCCACCCGGGCCCCAAGTCGTCCAGGAAGTCGGCGAGGCGGCCCTGACGCGGGCAACCCGGAGATGTTGGAGTTTGCTCTTTCTCAGGAGACGACGAGGACAGCGTCGCTCCTTCCCCCGGTGGAGGGCCGGGTGGAGAATCCTATGTTCCCCTTTATTTCTGTTCCGCCGCTGGCCCAAGGGTCAGCGGCACCCACATTTTCAAAGAAAGAGCAATTTCCTTTTCCTCCGGGTTTTCAGGTCCACGGGCCGACAGTGTGCGACGCATTGCCTCCTCACTCTCGCCCGCGACCCATTTTGCCAGCGGCCAAGAGAGTGCGGTTCGGGGACGCAGTGCCTCCCCACGCACCTCTAGCCAGTCCCCTTTGGGACCCAGGGAGTTCCGCGTGGATGCTGCAGAACGCACTGCCTTCTGTACCATCCAGCTCTACTCCCCTTCGCTGCACCACCACAGGTACGTCGATTGTACCGTTGGAGCCACTTGCACGGCGTCTGGAAGCGTGGCTTGCGCTGCCCAGCCCGTCTCGCTGGCTCACGCGCACAATTCGACTCGGCTACGCGATTCAGTTCGCCAGGCGACCTCCCAAGTTCAGCGGCGTTCTCGAGACCTCGGTGAGAGCTCAGAACGCTCCTGTCTTGCGCGAGGAGATTGCTGTCCTCCTGGCAAAGGGTGCAATCGAGCCGGTCCCTCCAGCCGAGATGAGGCAGGGGTTTTACAGCCCTTACTTCATCGTACCCAAGAAAGGCGGTGGTCTTCGACCAATCCTGGATTTGCGACTCCTGAACCGGGCCCTGCACAGGCTCCCGTTCAAGATGTTGACGCACAGGCGTATGATCAAATGCATACAGCCCCGGGATTGGTTTGCAACGATCGACCTGAAGGATGCTTACTTTCATGTTTCGATCCTTCCCCGACACAGACCGTTCCTACGGTTTGCGTTCGAAGGTCGGGCATGGCAGTACAGGGTCCTCCCCTTCGGGCTCTCCCTCTCTCCCCGTGTCTTCACGAAGGTCGTAGAGGGCGCCCTTGCCCCGTTACGGGAAGTGGGCGTCAGGATCCTCAACTATCTCGACGACTGGCTCATTCTGGCCCAGTCCCGAGAACAGTTGCGCGATCACAGGGATCTGGTGCTTCGGCACCTCAGCCAGTTGGGGCTTCGGGTCAACTGGGAAAAGAGCAAGCTCTCCCCTGCGCAGAGAATCTCTTTTCTTGGTGTGGAGTTAGACTCGGTGAGTATGACGGCGCGCCTCACGGAGGAGCGCGCCCAGTCAGTGCTGAACTGCCTGAGTTCCTTCGGAGGCAGGACTGTGGTTCCACTGAAACAGTTTCAGAGGCTCCTGGGGCATATGGCATCCGCAGCCGCGGTCACGCCGCTCGGATTGCTTCATATGAGACCACTTCAGCACTGGCTACACTCCCGAGTCCCGAGGTGGGCATGGCGCCGCGGTGCACTTCGGGTGAACATCACACAGGAGTGTCGCCGCTCCTTCAGCCCCTGGACGGACCTTGTCTTTCTACGGGCCGGGGTGCCCTTAGAACAAGTGTCTCGGCATGTTGTTGTCACAACAGATGCCTCCAGCACGGGCTGGGGCGCTACATGCAACGGGCAGGCAGCCTCGGGGCTCTGGACGGGGCCTCGGCTGCTTTGGCACATCAACTGCCTAGAGCTGCTGGCAGTGCATCTAGCCTTGCGGCAGTTTCGGCCACTGCTGTTAGGCAAGCATGTGTTGGTCCGTACGGACAACACTGCGGCTGTGTCGTATATCAACCGGATGGGGGGTATACGATCACGCCGCATGTCACAGCTCGCCCGCCATCTCCTCCTCTGGAGTCACACGTGGCTCAAATCGCTGCGTGCTGTCCACATTCTGGGGGAGCTCAATCGTGCGGCCGACGCGCTCTCACGACAGCTCACTTTCCCCGGAGAATGGCGACTCCATCCCGAGACGATCCGGCTGATCTGGAGTCGATTCGGGGAAGCTCAGGTGGACCTGTTTGCTTCCCGCGAGTCCTCCCACTGCCAGTGGTATTTCTCCCTGACCGAGGGCACCCTCGGCACGGACGCACTGGCACACAGCTGGCCTCGGGCTCTATGCAAGTATGCATTTCCCCCAGTGAGCCTGCTCGCACAGACACTGTGCAAAGTCAGGGAGGACGAGGAGCAGGTCCTGCTGGTCGCGCCGTTCTGGCCCACCCGGACCTGGTTTCCCGAACTCATTCTCCTCGCGACAGCCCCTCCCTGGCGCATTCCTCTGAGGAAGGACCTCCTTTCTCAGGGGCTCGGCACCATTTGGCACCCGCGTCCAGACCTGTGGAACCTCCATGTGTGGCTCCTGGACGGGACGCGGCAGACTTGAGTGGTCTCCCACAGGCAGTGGTAGAGACCATCACTCAGGCTAGAGCTCCTTATACAAGGCAAGCCTACGCCCTGAAGTGGAGTCTGTTCGCGAACTGGTGTTCTTCTCGCCGAGAAGACCCCCGAAGATGCACGATTGGAGTAGTGCTTTCTTTCCTGCAAGAAAGGTTGGAGCGTAGGCTGTCACCCTCCACCTTGAAAGTGTATGTGGCCGCTATCGCGGCCCATCACGATGCAGTGGACGGCCGGTCCCTGGGAAAGCATGATCTCATCGTGAGGTTCCTGAGGGGTGCCAGGAGATTGAACCCCTCTAGGCCACCCCTGATGCCCTCCTGGGACCTCTCTATCGTCCTGGCTGGACTTCAGAGGGGTCCCTGTGAGCCGCTGGACTCAGTCGAGCTAAGATACCTGTCGGCTAAGACAGCGCTCCTGACCGCGCTCACTTCCATCAAAAGGGTCGGGGGCCTCCAAGCATTTTCGGTGAGCGAAGAGTGCCTTGTGTTCGGGCCGGACTACTCTCACGTTGTCTTGAGACCCCGGCCTGGATACGTGCCCAAGGTTCCCACCACGCCCTTCTGCGATCAGGTGGTGAACCTGCAAGCACTGCCCTCGGAGGAGGCAGACCCAGCCTTGGCGTTGCTGTGTCCCGTAAGAGCTTTACGCATATACGTGGAACGCACCCGGAGCTTCAGAAGCTCCGAGCAGCTCTTTGTCTGTTACGGAGGTCAGCAGAAAGGGAAGGCTGTCTCCAAGCAGAGGTTGGCCCACTGGATAGTGGATGCCATCGCCTTGGCGTACCAATCCCAAGGCGAGCCGTGCCCCATGGGGGTGAGCGCTCACTCCACACGGAGTGTTGCCTCCTCCTATGCCTTGGCGCACGGCGCCTCTCTGGCAGACATCTGTAGAGCTGCGGGCTGGGCGACACCGAACACCTTCGCAAGATTTTACAATCTTCGAGTTGAACCAGTTTCTTCCCGCATATTAGGGAACAGGTAAGTAGCAGGAAGAACTGGCCGGTGTCATGCTTGCTGCGCCATTCCCCCTCACCCGGGGATACGAGCGCCTGTTTTCTCTTCCAGTTCAGTTCCCCAGACGGCGAACCCTGGTGGAGTTCCTCCAGCACCCCCGGCAGTCAGACTGGGTGGAGCAGTCTGACGCCAGGCCCAGTACTTGTGCTTGCTCGCCCGGGTCTCCGGTCAGCCCCTGTACTCGGCTAGGTGTCCGTATGGCTTTGATTCCCCTCGGGTAATCCCATACGTGTATTCTTCCACGGTAAGGTTTCCCTCACGGTAAACCCGTGTCTTCCCTTTGACAGAGCTCTCTGTCAGGCCCTGCTGGCAGCCCTCCTCCCTACTCCTAGGTAGGATCTGCCCCAGGGTCCAGTCGTATGTAGTACTGCCCCAGGCCTGGGTCAGTCCATATCAGTGTCTCCACATGGTACCTCCCTTCGGGCAGGATGTGGCCTCCGTAGCGCCCTTCTCCGGAAGGCTCGCTTCCCCGTCGTTACTGCCAAGCTGTAACAACAAACAGGAAAGACGTGAAGCATCTTTCATTGAAGGTCGAAATCCCTTCCGACTCTGGGGTAAGGAACAGCGGCTTGGCTATCTCCAGCAGCGATGTACTCAGTGGTCCCTGTGGGCACCAAGGTTAGCGAATTTGCGCTGGGGCGATGGGAAGGTTGCGACCTTCGCATGGCATTTGTCTGTCACGCGCTCGCTTGTCAACATCTGCATGCCACAAGGTCGTGACGGGGTTCAGGTTGTGGCGCTTTCCATAAGACCCCTATGTCGTCACGACATAACTCGTAGTGACCGACAGATAGGGAACGTCTCGGTTACGTACGTAACCCTCGTTCCCTGATGGAGGGAACGGAGACGTTATGTCCCCATGCCACAATCTTGAACCACCGCTGGTTGCCTGGGACTCTGTCTCGGCTCCTCAGTGGAAAACCTGATCAGTGGATGCACCTGTCGCCCTTTTATACCCGTATGCACGGGGAGGGGCTCAGGTATGCAAATTCCACTAGCCAATATTCATTGGCGTTTTCTCTTTACAGAGATGATTGGGGCTTCCAGGTAAATCCCCTATGTCGTCACGACATAACGTCTCCGTTCCCTCCATCAGGGAACGAGGGTTACGTACGTAACCGAGACGTTTTGACTACGTTTTGGGGTGTTTAAGTTGCTTAGTTTGTACACTGGACGTGTCCGCTGTTGATGTGTGTGTGTGTGTATATATACGTATACACACACACACACACACACACACACACACACACACACACACACAGTGTTTGAAAGTTTGTGAACTCTTTAGAATTTTCTCTATTTCTACCTAAACATGACCCAAAAGGTGATCAGATTTTTACACAAGTCCTGTAAGTAGACAAAGAGAATCCAATTAAATAAAAATATATACTTTGTCATTTATTTATTGAGAGAAATAATCCAGTGTTACACATCTGTGTCTAGCAAAAGTATGTGAATCTTTGCTTTCAGTATCTGGTGTGACCCCATTTTGCAGCAATAACTGCAGGTACAGATTCTTGTAACTGCTGATCAGTCCTGCACAACATCTTGTAGGAGTTTTAGCCCATTCCTCAGCACAGAACCACTTCAGCTCTGTGATGTTGGTGGGTTTCCTCCTATGAACTTCTTGCTTCAGCTCCTTCCACAACATTTCAATTGGATTAAGGTCTGAACTTTGACTCGACCATTCCAAAACATTAACTTAGTTCTTTAACCATTCTTTGGTAGGACGACTTGTATGCTTGGGGTCATTGTCTTGCCACTTTCTATTGAGACTCAGTTCTTGGTCAGATGTCCTGATATTTTCCTTCAGAATTTGCTGTTATAATTCAGAATTCATTGTTCCATCAATGATGGCAAGCCATCCTGGCCCATATGCAGCAAAACATGCCCAAACCATGATATTACCACCACTTTGTTGGTTGACCACTCCTGGGGAGGGTAACAGTGGTCATGAATTTCCTCCATTTGTACACAGTCTATCTGACTGTGGATTTGTGGAGTCAACTCTTTAGAGCTGGTTTTGTAACCTTTTCCAGCCTGATGAGCAACGACAACTCTTTTTCTGAGGTCCTCAGAGATTTCCTTTGTTCATGTCATGATTCACTTCCACAAACACGATCAGACTTTGATAGATCACACACTGACACCTGATAGTCATCTCCATGAAAACACCTCATGGCATTAGACGTTGTCATAGACCCCTGAGAGAGTAATTGTTAAAGGAAGTCGTGTTTTTGTCATAGATTAAGGCTGTAGTGGTTATGTGCGAGTTTTAATACAAATCAATTACAATTATCACAGACCAATACTACGCAATGTCACTAGGTGGAGCAAGTCATCCAATAATATCATTTTGTAAACTGAAGAAGTTAATAGATAGATAATAACATGCAGCAAGAGCTTTAGTGAGCAGTAATGAATGTTATTGATGGTGTGTATCTCACATATCTGTAATGAGAAAGCTAATTATCTTTACCAATTAAAACCAGTTTAACTGTGCAAATAAACAAAGAAGCAGAATGAAAGTGAAATAATGAATAACACATTCAGTCAGGCACATTTCAAGTCGTGTTTGTCTCACAAGTGCACACATTAGCTTCACATGACACGTTACATGTTACGTTAATTATAGCACTTTTCTGTGTGCAAAGATAGCGGCTTCTTTTACAGAATGCCTTTGTTTTTATTCTTGTACTTTATATAAAGTGATTTTAAGGTTAACTCTACTCTATAAAAAGTGCTTGTGTTTCACTGCATTCGTTATGTGTTTGCGTGACTGAACGTGTGTGTGTGTGTGTGTGTGCACACTGGTGAAAACATGTCCCTAGCTGGTTACATAAGGCTCTGCAGTAATTGAATCTCATTACTGCTGCAGTCCTGCGGTGTGTGGGGTGATTCCTGGGATGTGGGCTGGTGTGAACCCCAGATGAGGGAATCCCCGAGTTTGCCCCGTGGTTGCATCATCTCCTCTCTCCTATAGGTTTGTCTCCTCTGCTCTCCATGGCAGCAGGACGAGGGGTTGCTAGGTGGCCCGCTCTCCCTCCACTCTCTCGCTATTTTTTGCTCTCTCTGTTTCCTTCCCTAGAGACTGCAGAGTTTACACGGACTGTTCTGACGTCAGCAGGAGAAACCGTGTTACTCTGCCTCAGCTGGGCTCTGAAGAGGCCCACACAACGCCTCTCTCCCACTGCAGTGAACAAGCACATTTCTCACTGTGTTTTGGACAGCTCATAGTTGCGGTCCCTTTTTTTCTATCTACCCTGCACATTCATTGCCATGAATTTGTTTTTGAGGAGGTGTGTGTATGCACAACAAGTGTAATGTCTCTTTTGACTACTTAAGATCTGGCTCAAAAGAGTGTTTTACTCTTGTTGAAGAACTTTCAGAATACTGTTTGATTGTCTTCCATCTCAAAGCTGTAATTTAAAATGACTTTTAGATGTATACAGTGAATCTAGAAAGTACTGGTTGCTTGAACAACATTTAAAATGAATGTCTTTGCATTATAAAAAAATCTAACCCCCGGTTTCACAGACAAGGTTTAAGCCTAGTCCTAGACTAAAATGTAAGTCTGAGCTATTTCAACTGAAAGAAACTTGCACTGATTGATCTTAAAATATATCAGTGCCTTTGTTTTGTCTTTAGATGCACACCAGCAATGTTTTTTTCTAAGGCATGTTTATAAAAATTACTTAAATGTCCTAATTGAACTATGGCCTAATCCTGGTTTATAAGCCCCGTCTGTGAAACCGGGCCTAAGTCTAATTTAAACTACCATTAAAAAGTTAGAGAAATGACATTCATAACGTTACAAAATAATCCCCCCCCCAAAAAAATGTATCACGGTTTCCATAATAATATTAAGCATCACAGCTAACATTGATAGTAATAATCATGTTTTTGAGCAGCAAATCAGCATAATGGAATGATTTCTGAAGGATCATGTGACACTGAAGACTGGAGTTATGATGCTGAAAATTCAGCTTTATCACATGAATAAATTACATTTTACAATATATTCACATAAAAAACTATGGAGCCCCGCAAAAAAAATAGTAGGCTAAATTGTGCACATGATTTATAAATCGAGGGAGCTAATTAGTAAATCGTGCACAATTTAGCAAATCGAGGGAACAAAATAGTAATCGTGTGCATGTTTTAGTATTAAACAATAAACAATATTACTGCTTTTTTCTTGATCAAATAAATAGCAATCTTGGTGAGCATAGAATAATTCTTTAACACAATCTTGCCAACCCCAAATGTGTATTTTTTTTAAAAAAAAAAGGAAATATACTATAAGAGATGCACTCATCAAGGTAAAAAAAAAAAAGTTTGTGTGGTTTTAGATGCTATAACAATACTGTTCAAAATGAAGACATAAAATATTTTGGCTCTTTCTGTTTGTCAAACATTAGTGGATCATATTGATATGTATATCCACTATGACTTTGGAACCAGTTGGCTAAAGGTTAAAGGCAAAAGTTAGTTCAGCATGTTTTTGCAGTTGTCACTTGATTAGATAGTTTGAAATGAATACATTTTTAACTGTGACTTAAGTGTCCATATTTTGGCAGGACCTAAAAGTGTAAACAGATTAAACGAACCCAGTTCGCTGGTCTCCGGAAGCACGTGGCTTCTGCATGACCAGCAGAGGGCCTTGTTTGATCAAGAAAGACATTGAAGTCAGTCTCCATGCAGCTCTCTTATCACCATTCCTGTTTGAGATGTTTGCAGCTCATTTATTTAGCAGCTCCTGTCATTTTCATCCTTCAAAATCTTGAAGATTGAGGGTCACGAACGAGAACAACCTGCATTATACATTCAAATATTTTCCCTCCCACTAGTTTTGATATTTTGGTCTTCATATTTTTTAGCAAAACAAATGATATTTCACTGGTACAATTGTTGAGGCACAGTTAAGGAACAATGTGTCATTTATTATATGAACAATGTACAAGACCGTTAGTTTCTGCTCTGTTACACACTCCAGCGTAAGCAACCTGTTGTTGTTCTTTGCTGATCCCGTTTCCCTCTTTCTCCTATGCTCTCCTATATAATAACAATAACGGCATAAAACCCTCAAAATATAACCATAATGAGATCATATATTACATAATGTCCACCATTCAAAATCTCACAGTTATGATGTATACAGTTTTTGCATATTTGATTTCTACACGATTCTTTGTATGTCAACATCTCTAACAAGATACTGAGTAATGGTGACTGGAAACAATCTTTCAGTTTCAAAGAAACAAAACCCAAAACCAAAATTTACCTTGAATTATTCTGCCTCTCCTTTTGCAAACTGATACTTTCTTCAGGAATCTAGTTAGACCTTGGAACTTTCTTGAAAATTCCGCACTATTCAAGGAAGTTTGTTGCCATGTATCAAAATGTGTCATTTTTGAATGATAAATGACTCACACAGCACATTAAGCATCACTAAAGATTTGAGTTTATGGTGTTCACCTTTATTTTGTTCACCAGCCTTTCATGCATGAGTAATTTTTATGCCATTTATTAATCTTTAGTATCGCAATGGACTTTCTCACGGGAAAACATATCTTCATCCGTGTCCCTGCCGCATGCTGTTTTTGTTTGGATCATGCCTAACGTTGGCGCTTTCTCTCTCTCTCTTCCTCTCCTCTAGCTTTCTTTCCTCCGCCCCTCCATTCTTGTCCTCCGGTAGCCATAGCAACGTGTGCTGCGATGGTGCAGGGCCTCTGGCAGGTGACACAATGCGGCTAATTACTGGCACTTAGCTCAGCGCTAATTAAAGCGAGCTCAGCTAATCGGGGGGTCAAGTGGACCTGCTGCTCCATCCATTGCTCCATCCATCCTTACCTTTACCTTTAGCCTAAACTTCCCCATACAGCCCCTCCGAGTGAAGCTGTCTCTCTCTCTCTGTGTCTGTCTGTCTCGCTCTATCAGACAGCTGGCATCCACACAGGGGTTGAGGGTTTGACCTTCCTGCTCTCCAGGCTCTCTCAGCATCCGAGTAAACAGACAAATGAATCTCTACAAAGGTGAGGGTCAATTTATCTAATTTGGTCGAGGTTGGTCAGCCAAGATTACCTTGTCTCTACTGGGAGGAACACTTCTCTCTCTCTCTCGTTCTCTCTCGTTTCGTTTCTCTGGCCGTGACATTTCTCACATGTTTTTGGTCTCATGTTCTGCTGTTTCCAGCCTCACACTTTTATTCTGCTCTGCAGCACCTCTGCTTACGTTGCTTTCTCTACTGTTCCCTTGTAAGAAAGTATTTTGTGTGTACCATGGTACAGTGATGGTATCTGACGGTAACACGTCCAGAAGGCCGTGGTATAACCATAATATGAAACATGGGTCACACTTTATTTTAAGGTCCAATTCCATTAACTACAACTTTTGCCTCAATATACTCCTAATTTGCTGCTTATTAATAGTTAGTAAGGTAGTTGTTAAGTTCAGGTATTGGGTAGGATTAGGGATGTAGAACATGTGCTTTATAAGTACTAATAAACAGCTTATATGTTTATAATAGGCATGCTAATAAGCAACTACTGTAGTTAATAGTGAGAATTGGTTCCTATACTAAAGTGTTTATCGAAATATGTTATGAGTATGGCACCATATTCAAAAAACAATATTATCATGCTAAATGTACATGTACAGGTCCCAAAAAAACACCAACATGGTATAATTATGGTACATAACATACCCCATATACAGTATATTACTATTTACACAATTAACACTATGTAAAATCTTTACTTTTTTTATAAGTATGTTGTTAAAGGCAGCTGTTATTTAATTGTTAAGTGATATTTAAAACATTTTGGGTTTTAATCTCCAGTAAAAATGACTAAATAACTATATTGTGTTAACCCTCTGGTGCTCCCTATTTGGGAGTCACACTTGTGGTCTTCACGGTCAAAAGTGACTGGACACATAAAATTAGTTTTTTAGGTCAATATGTTACATTGCTTTTACTACCCCCCCACCCCCCCAATAAAACCAATGTAACATTTTTGTTCAATAATATTTTTTCTTTTGTATTTTGAGAGAATTTCATGGTACTAATTAATATTTATGCAATAATAATGATCAATTCTTCTCATTAAAAATAATTCAATATTTTCTATTACTTTTCAGTTATGGCAGTATTTCATGTTAAAATAGAGACAATGCCTTTAAAATCCAATTTTTGAAGCCAGATTAGTGCCATCTGGTGAGAGTAAAATAAGAAAAACAGCTGCAATTCCATCCCATATATTCTCATATAGATCTATATGAAGGCCTATCAATTCTCTAATTGTTTTTAGACATACATACTTATTTTTATTAAGTTGTGGGTCTGGATATATATTTAGACATTTTCAAAGACAACTTTTTGTAAAAGTTTAGATTTTTTATTTTTTTTGGTTTGAGATGTTGATTTAAAGCGTCAGTTTTTGAATTATTACTACAGTCAAACCTGAACACAGAGAAAGCACGAAAAGTTACACGAAAAGTTATCTAAAAATGTAACACAAATGAACAGGAATGTTTTATCAGAGCTTAAACCATCTGGGTCTGATCTGATTTCAACCTCTTATTTCAGTTTTCTGACTCATTATGGCTATATGGTTATAGCCATACCAATTCATTTGAATGTGTATAATTATGTATGTATGTGTGTGTGTGAGTGGATGTGTTGGTTTTGCACTCTTGATGTTTTAGAGTTTCACCCCGTCATTGCTGTGTACATTCTTTTTCTGCATTGTGGCAGATTTGAAGATCGTACACACAAAAAAAGAGTTTTTGTTTTTGTCAATTTCCCATTCATATCCTATGGTCGGTCATTTTTGACCGAAGACCACAAGTGTGACCAAGTTTTTTACGACCACTTAAACTGCTCGAATCAAGCCCTTTTTTTGTGTGTTCACATTCCAAATGCCATAAATGTCACCAAGTTTCGTACCATTCTGATGAAGCTGTGATTTAAAAAAATTCAAAACAGAATTTTTTTTTTGGGCAAAGGTGACCGAAGAGCACTGAGGGTTAAATGTATTAACTAAAAATCCTATTTATTTATATAAATAAATAGATTTATACAAGTCTATTTATAAATGTATAAATTAATGTATTTATAAGTCCAGAAGGCCATAGTATTACCATGAAATTAGGAAACATATGTCCAGAAAACATGTTATGACACAAATTAAAAAAATAATAAATAAATGTATTAATTAATAAAAAAAACAATATTAACGTTACATGTATAGTACAGATTACAGCATACATTGCTACCATGCCCAAATTAGATAATATAAACCATAACATAATGTACAATACCCCATATTTATTAATATTTACATTGTTTTTTAGTTTTATAAACTATATCTGTGTATTATATATAGCAGTTTAACTATAATTTACTATAAAATATAGTGTATATACACCAGAGATGGAAACTCGAGTCAGAGACTTGGACTCGAGTCGCACTTAAGTCGCATAAATAAAGACTCGAGACTTGACTTGGACTCGTGACTCGTGAGACTCGTAAAAAACGAGTCATTTGGTATAGGAGTTTATATGAATGTATCTCTGAGGGAAACAGGCTGTCTTAAAAAAAGTTTAGATGGTATTTTCTTTTCATCTTGCCTCCGTGTAATGCATATTAGTGTTCATAACCGCAGCTCTGCTTTGTTTACAGCGAAAACCAAGGAAACAATGTTTAATTGATGTTCAAGCGCCACCCGCTGGCAGAGAGTGAATCTGCATTAATTCAGCCTGTGCGGTTTTGTTTAGTACAGATGGTTTATGTAGAATAGTTTCACAAAACTAAAGTCAGACCATTTTGTTTTTGCTTCAAATTTCGAAATTATACAATCCAATTTAGATTAAAAACTGCTCATGCTGGATGTACAGGTACATCTCAGAAAATTAGAATATGGTGAAAAAGTTCATTTTTTCTAGTAACTTATTTCAAAAACTGAAACTTTCAAATATTTTAGATTCATTAGTTTTCATAACTTTTGAAGTAAAACACTTCAAAAGTTTTTTTGTTTTAATTTTGATGATTAGAGCTTACAGCTAATGAAAGTCAAAAATCAGTATCTCAAAATATTTACATTTGAGTTTCAATAAATGACCATCCATACAGTATAAATTCTGGGTATCTCTTGTTCTTTGAAACCACAATAATGGGGTGTACATGAGATGATTACATGAGATGTACCTGTATGCAGCCTCTTTGTTTGGATTGTGTTGTGTTTATACAGCGGTTGCCTCTAATTTTAAATTGAAAAAGAGCACAGACAAAGCCTTAGTTTGTTTATATGAGATTTATTTAATTTGTGTAATTAATTTGATTAATTGGGGTTTGTTTTAAAATTTTGTTTTGTTGTTTGACATATTTCAATTTTACAAAGAAATGTGCTGCATTTTATCTGACAATTAATAAATGGACACTTTTTCATTTCTAATTTGTCTTAAATTTTGTTCAAGTTTTTTTTTGTTGTTGTTGAGAAAATCATATCGTGAAATCAGTATTTCAAAACTGATTTAGCCTCAATAATTAGCTGAAAGAACTGTTGCTAATAAATAGAACGAAGACTTGAGATGTGACTTGGACTCCACAAAAAGACTTGAGACGTGACTTGGACTCCACTTTAAAGACTTAAGACTTGACTTGGACTCCGCTTTAAAGACTTGAGACTTGACTTAGACTTGACCTCAAAGACTTGAGACTTGACTTGGACTTGGACCTCAGAGACTTGTGAACATGTCTGATATACACACAGCGAGAGATGTATATGCTGTTTTTTACTGATTACAGACATTTTTTATGAATAATATAATTCATTTGTTATGAATAATCAATATATATTTTTAAAACATTTAAGTTAAAAGTTTAAGTATTTTAATTGAAAGATTATTAAAAATAGACATTACTTCATGGTTATGCAATATTTAAAACATTTGGGTTTGAATTTCCAGAAGTAATTATATTATACTAAATAACTACTCTATTAAATATATTAACTAAAAATCCAATTTTGCAAGAGTCATATCTTTCTTTTTGTTTCTTTCTTTCTTCTCACTCTATTTAATTTTTTACCTTTCATTCATTCATTTTGCTTCATCATTTGTGATTTTCATTCTGCCATAGGGCGCGCGCACACACACACACACACACACACGCACACACACACACACGTTTCCTCTGCTCTGCATAAAGGATTCATCCTACCTTTGACAAATGAGGGCAGATGAATATTGAAGTTGCCATGCTGAGGAGAGACAGATGCGGAGCATACATGCGTACAGGGGGATGGAGGGATGGAGGGATGGAGTTTAGAGGAGTAGATAAGGTCAGAGCTCGTCAGCAGGTTCGCTGTTTACTGATGTTTACCATGGAGCCCCTACCGAGGGGACACCTGGTGTGCTGTCATCGTCCACCACACACACTTATACATGCATACACACTGAGATACAAGCACAAACTAAAGGATGTACACTCCGTTATACAGGGACACACAATATGTGCACAAATGCACACACGCATTCAAAAGCAGGTGATAAAAGGCATGGCTGGAGATGTCCTCTCATAATCAGATGCCTCTCTCATTGGATTGTGGCTGTTGGAGCTCTCCATGGTGCTGAAAGCTCCCTGTAATCCACAAGCACTTTTAAAGAGAGGGAGCGAGAGACAGGAATGAAGTGCTATATTTAAAACAGGCTTCATTCTTTATTAATGAGTGCTTGTTGAGACGGATCTGGAGTGCTATTCGGTGTATGTTGACAAGTTTGGCATTTCTACATTTTTCTTCTACATATATACAATTTAATGCATTTTTTGGTGCTCTGCTTTAAGCTTCAAATCATGCATATGTATTATAAAAGTAACTTGGACACACCTGTGGAATTTGCATAGTGTATAGTGACAATCTGAGATTTGAATATTCAAAATACACATGAATTTCAGTAATTTTTGTTGCCTCTCAGTATCCATGTGAACTTTGATAATAGGCTTAGCTCAGTGTGGAATGTAACATTTGTTAAATTCTGATGAAAAAAAAAAAAAAAAAAAAAAATGTTGCAAAAGGTGACTGCAAGAATGTATGCACAAATGGCTTTTTTGATCATTTTTGTAAGAATGTTTTTGTAAATGATTTACAAATGGTTTGGTTAATTGCAAACTGATAGTTGCTTTCTATGAAATAAATTCACCTTTTAAGTTTCATTAAATCTGTGTAGTGTTTATTCATCTGAACTGAACAAAGAGTTATTAATGCAGTGACATAATTAGAAGCTACAATATACTATACATTTTCTGCTATTTTATTTCAAAGAATGCATGCTAACAATTACCAAATAATAATATGTATATAATAAATAACTGAAGAAAATTGGTGAAGGGTTTACTTTGAAAAAACAAAATCATTCAAAAATTGCTAGTGAATTTCACAAAGAAATGGCAAATAACAGAATTAAACATGAAATTGAAGAATGAAACACTATTTTCTTGTACAATGTACTCCAATTATTTTAGTTTTATTTACAAATTGATATTTTTTTTCCGAGTATATATTATATATATATATATACTGTATATATGGTTATATACACATTTATATGAGGGGCCGTTCAAGCCATAATTCATTCTGGCACTCTCACACACATACATTCTCCTTACACACATATACATTTCTACTCTCACACACACTTACATTCTCCTTTCACATACATATATTTCTGCTTTCACATACATACATTCTCCTTACACATGCATACATTTCTACTCTCACACACTTACATTCTCCATTCACATACATACATTCTCCATTCACATACATACATTCTTCTCTCACACACATATATTCTCCTTTCACATACATATATTTTCTTCAGACATGCATACATTCTATATATATGTATGTGAAAGGAGAATATATGTGTGTGTGAGAGAAGAATGTATGTATGTGAAAGGAGAATATATGTGTGTGTGAGAGAAGAATGTATGTATGTGAAAGGAGAATATATGTGTGTGTGAGAGAAGAATGTATGTATGTGAAAGGAGAATATATGTGTGTGTGAGAGAAGAATGTATGTACGTGTAAGGAGAATGTATGTGTGTGAGAGAGAGAGTATAGTGGAAACGGAAGGCGTATAGTGGAAACGGAAGGCAGATAGCAAGCACACTCGGGCCGATTCTGGCCGAAATGCGGCGCTGTCGGACTCGGCTCAGTCTCGGCATCGGTGAGAATATAATGGGTCAGAGCCGCGCCGACTACAAAACACTTCTGGCTGACAGACGGCTTTTCTCTATGGGCCAATCTCGGCTGAAAGCTGTTGTACGTGCGGCAGGTCTTGTGTGTAGTTGTATCATCTATCTTCGGCCCGAGTTAGTTTTGTCACCGGCGGGCCGCTGCTAGAATGAAGGAGATCAGCCGCCTGAGAGAAAGATTTGGCTAAAGAGTTAACTTTAAATCCTGAGGAGCGTTCGGCGGCACAGTTCTGAAGAGGAATACTTCAGCTGCAAAAGAGTAAGTTATTTAATTTATTTAATGCTCAATGTAGTGTTGTTTGATGTTTTAAATGTCACGAAGAGTATAGGCTAGTTTTTAGATGGTTTCTATTAGGAGGTTTGCCATGAAAACAAAGTAAGAAAAACCATTTGGTTCCGGAGATAATGATAGGCTACGGTCTCTTTAGAATAACAATATGTAATTTTTTAATATAAAAAAGATGAGCTGTATACAGATGTGTCCAGTGCACGATAATGTTAGCTAATGAAATTATAACGAGTTAAATTCCATTTTGTTTGCTAGAATTCATTCGATTCGTCTTTTTCAACGAGTGCTATTGAATCATAGGAGTTGGACTGGTTGCGCCATAAATATCTACGGGTGGCTCTGTCTGATTCGATTCACTTAACCTTTCAAATGAGTCATTTGTTTGTGAATCAAACTGTTGTAGCATTACAATATGTGCAATCTGAATTTAATAAGCTTTGACACGGAAAAGCACTATAGATACGTAAGAGAAAGCCGTAAAATGTAAATGCATCATCTTTTGTTCTTGATTGGAGGCCTAATCTGTCTGCTGCACTAGAGCATGTTACAGTTTTTAAAGTGAATGAAAACTTTTGAAGCATGTATATGCCATATGATGTGATAAAAATCATAGTTAACATATTTTACTGTGGTGGGGATTATTATGAGCAAACATAAACCTAAAAATTTAATCTGAACACTTTATATATGTAATCTGACTTTTTTTTTTTCTTTTTTTTTACAGAAATTCTGAGCTGCTGCATGAGCTTATGAACATTCATCAAACATAAGGTGCGAATTCTGGGTCTGGTCCTAATGATTGTAAAAAACTGAAATGCTTAAGATTTAATAATTACCTTCAATATATATTTATACATATATTTCAAGGCTGCAATTTGGAAAAACTTTCAAGCTAATGCTGCTGAAATGGATGTCAAGGGGACTATGAAGAGGTGGCTCCAGCTGGCAGATCAAAAGTGCGGACTTCGGGAGGCAGACACACTCTGTGAGTTTAAAAGTCCCATCTCTTTAGCCTTGCATACACATTTCTATAATTCAAATCCCTTAAAGGATCTTTATGCTGCATCAGTTAGAGTAAGCAGCAACACTTCCCATAATATCTAATGTACTTGTTAATTTGTAAGAAGAATGACATCAGTGCTTATATTATTTGCATATATTCTGTCTCACCCTTATCCCTAGGTTATCGTAATCAGCTGATCCAGTCGGTATCCAGACCAGACGGTGGACTGCTGCACCCAGGAACGACCACAACACATCCCTGAATGTCAGCAGAGACCATGTCAACTAGATGACAGATCCCTGTGAAGACCTCATTGATGGCCCAGCAAAGATCCTCAGCAAAGACTACGAGAACCAGACAAGCCCTACACACCCTTTTTACCAGCTTCACCTACTGGAATGATTTTTCTTCAAGCAGAAGAAGTTGGATGAAATATTCTGAATGATATCAATCCGCAATCTGCCTTGTGATGCAGCCTGGAATAAATCACACCACATTCATTTGTTTGGTCAGAGGAGAACTGGTTTCCTGACTGAGCCTGGTTTTGTTTGGGTTTGGGTTCTTTGTCACTGTTGCCTTTTGTCTTGCTTAGTTGAAGACTCCTAATATTCAGCAATATTATTGAATTGACTGCACTGACACCATTTGATAAGAACTGAACTGAATTATGACACAATGTTTTTTTATATATATAAATATAATTTACTTGTTACTTTGTGGTTTAAAAAGTGTGTTAATGTTTATAGTGTAGTGCATTTGTTCATTGTTAATATATATTTATATTAAAGTACTTGGTAATTTTATAATTAAAGCCATTTTAATCTTTTTAAATGGTTGTATTTGTGTTTCACTGCTGAATTACATTTAGCCGTTTCTGGGCCACATTTGGCCTGGGGACCAAGCCGAGTCTCAGCCAGATCTGGCTTAAAGTGTCTGGGCCAGACCTGGGCCACATGAAATAATATAAGTCACTCTAAAGTATGCGGGCCAGATCTGGGCCACATCAATAAATAAGAGTCATTTTTACAGGGTGTGGGCCACATCTGGGCCAGAGGAAATTGTTTGTGTCTGTTTTCAGTGTGTGGGCCAGTTTTGGGCCGGGGACCCAGCCAGAATTGGGCCAGAACTTAAGCAAGGTTGTGGGCCAGACAAATTTTGCTATCCAAAAGACATACATATAAGGACTCCAATGTAGTTACTGCCGCTCTATTTCTTTTTGAATGTGTTCACAAAGTGCATCCTATCACCCACAAAAGAATCTGCTTCTCTTTGCATTTGTTCAATACATTCCAGAACATTATTAAAAAATTGTCTGATGTCATGTTCATTGCTACTTACTCCCAAAAGTAAAAACTGTACTTGAAAAGAAAAGAGAATGACTTTGAATAGCATCATTGTAAAATTGTGAGGAAGAGCTGAGCAAGTCTTGCACATGTATTTCCTGGTCTGAGAGTGACTTCCTGTTTAAACGGGAAGTAATGGATACCAAATAAGTAGAAATGTATGTATGAGAAAGGAGAATGTGTGTGTGTGAGAATAGAAATGCATGTATGTGTAAGGAGAATGTATGTATGTGAAAGCAGAAATGTATGTATGTGAATGGAGAATGTGTGTGTGAGAATAGAAATGTATGTATGTGTAAGGAGAATGTATGTGTGTGAAAGAATAGAGATGTATGTATGTGTAAGGAGAATGTATGTGTGTGAAAGCAGAAATGTATGTATGTGTAAGGAGAATGTATGTGTGTGAGAGTAGAAATGTATGTATGTGTAAGGAGAATGTATGTGTGTGAGAATAGAAATGCATGTATGTGTAAGGAGAATGTATGTGTGTGAAAGAATAGAGATGTATGTATGTGTAAGGAGAATGTATGTGTGTGAAAGCAGAAATGTATGTATGTGAATGGAGAATGTATGTATGTGAATGGAGAATGTATGTATGTGAATGGAGAATGTATGTATGTGAATGGAGAATGTATGTATGTGAATGGAGAATGTATGTGTGTGAAAGCAGAAATGTATGTATGTGTAAGGAGAATGTATGTGTGTGAGAGTAGAAATGTATGTATGTGTAAGGAGAATGTATGTGTGTGAGAATAGAAATGCATGTATGTGTAAGGAGAATGTATGTGTGTGAAAGAATAGAGATGTATGTATGTGTAAGGAGAATGTAAGTGTGTGAGAGTAGAAATGTATGCATGTGTAAGGAGAATGTATGTATGTGAAAGCAAAAATGTATGTATGTGAATGGAGAATGTATGTGTGTGAGAGTGCCAGAATGAATTATGGCTTGAACGGCCCCTTATATGTATGTATACATATATATAAATACATATATATATATATATATATACATACATATATATATATATGTATATATATATATATATATACATATATATATATATATATATATATATATATATAACATGTACTATATTATAATTATATTCATTATGTTTAGAAAAAGGTTCAAACATTGCTTAAAATCTCTGTAGTTACCTCAGTAAATAATTTAGGTCATACAGGTTCAGCAGATGCTGGGAACCCCTGACTTCCAGGATTCACCCCCGCAAACAGAGACTCGTGTGTACACGGCCATAGAGGGTGCGATACTAGAGCCACAGCAAGAGCGAGAACTAAATAAATAGGTGATGAGCAAGAAGTAAATGTTTCTGAGAAGTAAACGAATGTCAGAGCAGTTTGTGTTCTGTGGTTGTACAGCGATACAGCATTTGTCTGTAACTCCCTGTGCAGTCACTTCACAGCGCTGCTCGTTACGCCTCTAATTTCACTTACCAAACACACATTCATCCATACAGAGACATGACAAAATTCATTGTCTCTCCCCGATGAACAATTCACACATGAGAACATGCACTTGGAAACATGTCAACATACACACACACACACACACACACACACATACGGCCGTGTGTTTGCTTAAGGGGCATGAATGACACAGGAGTGTTCTGACAGTCGCCTGGAAGATCTCACAGGGCAGGAGGGAGATCAGTGAAAAAAAACCTATTTGTTTCTCCATTCTAGATTGATGAGCGCACACACACACACAGTGAGTCACCATGGCTCATTGAGGCCACGCTTTACCAAACTGACAGCAGCAGGTCTGTGGGCAAGCACAGGAAAGAAGGAGGAGAGGGGTATGCTAGAAAAATGAAAGAGAGAAATAAAGCAGGGATGGAGGGAAAACAGGAAACAATGAGGAGGAGAGGAGAGAAGTAAACGCAGGAAAACACAGACAGCAGGAGAGAGAGAGAAGTCCCTGTGGCACATTGTTGTATGGTGTGTTGTGGTGTCACTACAATACAGCGGCACTTCTCGTCTCCCCTCCAGCGATGTCATGATGGAACTAGAGCTGGATGGATCCAAACTTCATAAATATACAAATCCGCATCTGTATAAGCAGGCTTGATATTGATGCGGAGGTCCTAACCGACATCCTGCTCGAGTTACAGAAAGATCTGGAGAGGTTAGGAAGCTTGTTTGAATCTCATTACATGTCAGGGGTCAGTTCCATGTGATTGGAGAACATTCTGCATGGCAAGCCTAGTAAAAAATAATATAGTTAAAATACATTTAATTCATACTAAGTATAGTTCAAATCTATTTACATATTTACTGACAGATAACTCAAAACTTACTGATATAAAAATGATAATTAAACTTTATTTGGTGTACTACTTGTGCACAATGCACATTTCTTAATATTAAGTCTAAAATGTGTTTTAATGTCACTTGAATAATAATTTGAATAATATCGGTCTTTAAATGCAAAATATTTAAAGTGCACCTGAATATGTAAGGCTACAATATTTCCACTTTAGCACAACCAAATAAACTAAGTATATCTTTAATTGGACTTCAGCACTACTTCCGCACGATTAAAATGCATTGAGTACAAAATTAGTTGTTCCAGTTTAGCAGACTTTAAGTAAACCAGTTTAGTATAATAAAAGTACAATTGCAGGGAATTTTATTAAGTACATAAATATGAAAATGTATGTGTACACTAAAATATACACTATTAGCTAATCAATAACTGCATTTTTTCATATATCCTGCAGAACTACTAAGAACTACTGTATACAGTTTCATAATTCATATGAATTATGCGTAATTTATAATTAATTCTAAAGGGAAGATCATGGTAACCCACCAGCAATGTCTCAAGTATTACCAAATCCTTCCTCCATAGGAAATACTAATAACTTTTCTAAAGTGAAAAGCATGATAACATCCTACTATTGGCTGACGTCATTGTAAGTTAATGTATTGTAATGTATGTTAGGTTAGGTTAGTGTAACTAGCCTACATCCTTCCAAAGGAATTACTAATTATTTGGATCAGTATTCTAAAGTGAAGATCATGGTAACCCACTAGTAATGATTTAAGTGTTACCAAACCTAGCAAATAAATTACTAACCAGAACCTTACAAAAACCTCAAAAGTTTACAATGACTTCAGTAATAACTAGGGAGCTATCGTGATATTTACTATAGAATACTGATCCAAATAATTAATAATTCCTTCTGAAGAATTTGGTAATACTCGAGTCATTACTAGTGGGTTACCATGACCTTCACTTTAGAATTAATTATACATTATGCATTATTCATATTAATTATGAACATGTAGTTCTTAGTATTTCTTGGGAAGGTATGAAAAAATAGTACTGATTAGCTAATAGTGAACTACCATATTTGACTAAGCAATATTACTTACTAATTTATTAATCAGAGTTTCTTGTTAGATACTATTACTAGAGTGCTAATATTGCATTACTCATGTGTTCTTGTGTAGTTGTTCATTAATGATGGAACAGTATTCTAAAGTGTTACTATAGATAGCCTATGTATTTATAATTTCGTGGTTAAGTAGGCCTACTTTATTGCGTATATGATTTATGACTAACCAACTTGTCCACTCACAAGTTCTCTTTTTCTGTATAAAAATGTGTGTCTTTTGGGACTGACAGCGGATCAGCTTTGTCCCAAATGGAACCCTAAGTCCTCACGGCCTTCCTCAAGAATCCACAATTTTGTGACGTAGTGAAGCTTTGATTGTCGGGTAGAAGTCTACTGCGAAGCAAAGGTGGCACTTGCAAGCACCCTTTTTAAACCTGAAATGACAAATGGCATACCCTAAGCTCTAGTAAGTCTGCAAATGCACATTAAGTGTGCCATTTAGGAAATGGCCTGCATTTCATTTTGAAGGCTGCACATTGTTGGTGGCATACGTCACTGAGGCTGCCTCATTTAAAAAAAAGTAATAATAATAATAATAATTGTTACATTCCAAAGTGTATAAAAGTTAATGTAATTTTGCCTCATGGGGATTACATTCAATTTTATAATGGTTTTCTAAAATGAGCCATTCTTGGTGATTCACTGGGTTTACAAAAGTACAAAACGCTGGGTTTACTGGGTTTCTTAAAGTAGAACTATATACTTTTTGCATTTGGAAACATGCATCTTTTCATGTGTATCCACCTTATTCTGCAACGTAAAAAAGTAATATTTTACTTTGAATGTGCGATTCATTAGCCACTATAGATAAATAACTGGAAGCAATAGCAAAGTATTGCTAAAAAATACATGGAACGAATAGCATGGTAGCTTCTTGCTCATACAATTCCCTGTACAAATGGCGGCACTTGGTGGATAGGCCTATATATGTTTATTATATTGGCCCTGTGCTGATAAAAACCTAGACGTAACACTTGCTACAGACACACCCCAAAGCCAAGGTGTTATAGCATTTTGAATGGCAAAAAAGCTGAGCACACACAAACAACAGGATTTTGGATTTACTCCGCTTGCGCACTGCCAAAACTTGCTGTTTTCTGAATGAAAATGATTGCCACCATGGTATCAAAATCAGACTTCCCGTGAGATTATGACTCTTCTGATTCTTCCTATGTGAAACACCCCATGCGAAATTGCGTTTAGGCATCTTGTTTTGACAATACTAGAATGAACAGTAAAAAATTGAATATGAAATGGAAAGAAGTGTGGATTGTAAGTATACAGAATATATTTCCATTACCAAAAATGCTGTTGCCACACCCACATCCCCCAAACATCTCTGAGGCTACATCCAGCTTCTCAAATCTCATGTTTGAATGTGTTGTTTATTAGAAAGAGGGCTTTTGTTGTAGTTTAAACTGTGTTTTGTAACTCAGTAAGTGTGTACATGATGGCTTGGTCACATTGTGAAAGTGAGAACATGTGCATGTGTTTATGTAAGCTGTGCGTCAGTAATACCAGGGAAGCCCTTTTCCACCCACCTGCAGCTTGCGCATGAGTCTTTTAACACCAGCTGTTTGTTTCCTCCTCCATCGCTCTGAATAATGGAACAACAGCCTCCTGATATTACTTCATAAATATTACATCAATAATCTAACGTTAATGTTTTTCCCAAGTTATAGTTTCCTAAACGGCATGTGCATTCTCTGCACAGGCGCCAAACCCAATGTACCCTCTGAGACAAGTTTTAAACTAATGTTCTGTGCATGTGTGTTTGAACATATGCATGTAAACTCACATTTATGTTCAAGCAGTTAATCAATGCCATGTTATTGTGGTTGAATGCACAATAATGTGTGTGTGTGTGAGTGTGTGTAAAATTAAGATTCTTATTGTTATTTAATTTATTACAATTGTAGATAAATGCATTGACTAGACATAAGGTGTCTTTAAAAGTCAATGCATTATTTTATTTATGCAAATTAATGTCTTTGGGCATTACATTGCATCATACCATGATGTCTCCATCTGTATTAACAGCCATAAAAATGTGTATTCAGAAATATTCTCACTGCAGAAGTTGTACACTTGCCCCATGTTCATTGTCAATGCATGACTGTTAATTGTTCCTTTAAAAAGAACAGTTTCATGTGAAGGAGTGTGAAATTCAGGTTCGTAGGTCACTAGCATGCATCTACTGTAACTTTAAGCACTACCTTCATGTATTATGCTGTATTCAGTATAAATAATAGATGTTCCTCCTCTGGTGTGTGTTTTGTTTTTGTGTATTGTGTTTTGTGAAGGATAGCATGCACAGACGACTAGCGGGTGGAGGTGAGATGGAGTTTGTTTGCTTTTTTTAATTGTGCCGTCGGTTGCCGTGGAGAGCCTGAAGGCTATAACTCGTCCCACTCAGCGTTGTCATGGACGACAGAGCTACAGCACTCATGGAATTGTTTATACGCCTGTAGTCTTCCATTACTTACACCAGGTTCAGTGGAACATGATTTAGACTCCAGCTTTTCCAGATTCACCGTGTAACTGTTGCATCTAATACATACAAACTGCATTAAGGTTCCAAGCCTGCATTCTCCAAACATTTCTCTCGTTCGAGTTTTTCAGATCAATGCCTGTGTCATATTTCCGTCTCCTTTCGACTCGTTCTTTGGCTCTTTGAAATCTCATAGCTCACAGCGGAGAAGGCCAGTGCAAATATGAGCTATATGTTCCTCTTAACGCCATCGGAAAAATGAATCTCCATTACGTCTGAAAGCTTTTCACCGGCAGTCAATATCTCTGATATGCACGGAGAGATTACAGAATGAATCATCCACGGGCTGCGTGCTCGCACAGCGATCCAGAGACTTTTAAACATGGAAGATTCAGAGTTGCGATGGCGCCCGAGAGTTATTCTCAGACACACGCTCTGTCACTATTGTGGCAGATTCAATATGTGGAGATGTTGTCCGAGCACAGCTCGGCGTCCTTGAGAAGCCGCTTGCAGAGTGTGTCATCAACACCTGGCTTTGAAATGACTTGTGAAATGTCTGCTAAGTGAAAGCAGCAGCAGCAGAGATTGAAGCACGCAGGTGGAAAAAAGACCATAATTCACGCTGCGAGGGAGAAATGTACCATAAACCGCGTTAATCTAGAAGCAAAGAAAGTTTTGAGTCAAAGCTGACCTAACCTCATAATAATAACCATCGCTTTGTATCCAAGTTATATCCTCCTGAGTGGAACAATTCTATTGGAAACACTTTTAATGGAGTTCTTTTGCTACATATGCCTACACAGAGGAAGAAAAGGGCACGTACTGTTTTTAAAATAAATGAAAAGAAGGTTAGAAAGTATCGATCTTCAAAGCTGAGCCAAAAGCATTCGCTTTGAAAGGAGTAGCTCTGGTTTGTGTGTGTGTGTGTCACTGGCGTAGGAGGCTGCTGGCTCTCCCGTTACAGCTCCGGAGCGCTGCTGAGGGGGCGATTTGGGATGGCCTCTGCTGGTGATGGAGTTTTCCGTCTCCCCAGCCTGTTGTCAGGAGAAAGTCCCCACCACCTCCACCTCCGCCCCCGATCTCAGTCCAGGGACAACCTCTCCACCTGCCAATAAAGCCTCTGCTCTACAGGTCGAAACCTTGTGGAATAAATGCATGAAAGTGCTGTATGTTCCTCTGTGTTCCCAGTACCATTCATGCCATATGTGATGTGATCTTTCATGACTGGGACAAATGTATATCTTAAAATGCTTTAATTATTTCAGAGATGTACACATGCACATGGTTCCTGTCGCTGTCCTATAAAAAGGCTAAGTGGAGGGGGGGGGGGGGGGGGGGGGGGTTCGCTGCTTTTTTCCAAAGAAGCTTTCAGTGAATAGTTTTTTTGTTTTTTTTTTAAACAATTGTTTTTCTTCGTATGAAGAACATTTTTAATAATCTGAAGAACCTTTTACACGCTGAAGAGTCTTTTGTGCAATGGAGAAGTTTCATGGATGTTAAAGGTGCTGTATGTAAATTTGGACTGTACAAAAGCATAAAAAAAACATGATGTTTGGAGATATTTAGGAAACGGGCTAAGTTCACATACTTGTTTCTTTGAAAATCTATGCTACAGCCAGTTATCCCACTTTGAAATGTGTGTTCCATGTAGAGGTCTTCACGTGTCCACTTGGATCCGAAAACCCGAGGTCCGACCCGAGACCCGAGCGGGTTCGGGTCCAAAACTTCTACGAGTGTCTCGGACACGGGTCAGGTTCGGTATTAGCAGCCTCGGGTCTCGGGTAATTAAAATAAATGTGCTTTTCCCAAAAGGACCCGATTAGACCCGAATTCTTTTAAACTTTCCCGGATGTGTAGCCTACTTGTGCGTTCATGTTCAGTTCAGTTTTGAGAAATGCACGTAAAAAAGGAACATACGTTTGTAACCTCAGAAATCCATCTTATAGATATGAGATCCATCAGGAAAAATCCACTCACTTCATTACGCTGCGTGTCAATGCAAGGCTTTTCTTTTTTTGTGTGCAAAAGCCACCGCAGATGAGGTAAATAACATTGCAGACAAAACTATAGCAAATCCACGATTTATTAACCTATAGATTTAATTTTTATAAAACTATCACATTTATATTTCAAATCCACTGGTTACAATTGAAAGCCATACTTAGAAATAACTTTTTTTTAATTTTTATTTTTTATAAAAAAAATTATTTAACAGTTTTCCGGACCGATGCAGACCGTTCGAAAATAAATGCGGTCGGTCGGGTCGGACTCGGGACTAATTTCATCGGGTCTGTCTCGGGTCGGGTTTATCTTTTTAAAAAAAATATTTATGCACATCGGGTTTGGGTGAGAAGTAATTCGGGTCGATTTGGGTCGGGTACAGATTTTAGGACCCGAGAAGACCTCTGACCATGTCAGAATGTCTGTTTTTGTTTTTGTTTTTGTGATTCCGCCCCCTGCCAGTTTAGCTAATAGCGTTCCGACTCCCCGGGTTGCCAGTTGCAGCCATGGAAGCAAGCAAACAAACTGGGTCAGAGATCGCAGATTCTACCCGACCTAAAAAGTCTCAGCATGGATCTAAAAAGCTCTATGACCTGAGGCATATTAAAATGTAGATAAATCAAGTCATCAACTTACAGTGTAAGGCCTGTCACTTTTCATTGCCAATTGCGATCATTCTTGTCGTGTGCTCTCAATCTGGCAACCCATGTGAGCATCCAGTCTGAGGAGGAGGGGTGGGAGAAATAACTCTCTCCAATATTTTGAATTTGATCTGCAGTAATTATTTCAACCGCTAGCTGTCAATATTACATACTGCACCTTTATAGGTTCCACATGGAACCATTGATGCCAATAAAAACCCTTTAATTCTAAGAGCGTAAAGAAACTCTCAGTGAACGATTCTTAAAAGAACAGAGATGTTTTTCATTTTAATAATCTGAAGAACCTATTTCTATTATAAAGAACATTTTTTGCAATGAAAAGGTTACATGGATGTTGAAGGTTCTTCCATGGACAATTTTTAAGGTTATGTTGCTCTTGCATTTCCTCCCTTTTTTGCTTTCAGCTTCATATGCAGCTTGTATTTTTCTCCATTGCCCTTGATGACCTGACATAGAATAGTGTTACAGGTTGTAGATTCACAGAAAAATACAGTAGCTGCATTGAAATTATTTTATTTATTTATTTTTTGCCGGAAAGGGTGTAAAAAACTCAAAGTTAAGTGCGTATGTGTTTTTTTTATATATAAACGCACTCTTTAACCTCTGTGCTTTGTGCCTGCTGCTCTGTGGTGAAAATCGTATTAGCTGTAAATGGCATGAGAGTTGGTCTCTCTCCCCTCCACCTGCACGCTGGCTATATTAATATGAGGATAGTTGGGCACTCAGAACAAAGCTGCAAACCTTTCCTTAGCAAGATATGGAACACGCAGTTCAGGGGAGGCAAAAGTACAAAGAGCTAAATTTACTGGGCGTTCAGTTTCAGTGTGATCTGTGTCTGTTTGGAGTCATAAGGTCTGTTGCATAAAGCTTCAGTATAGAACTAGTAAATAGAAAAAAACATTTCTATATTTGAAGGAGATGTGAGTGGTGTTTGTGCATGTGAAACTCACTGCTGTAATGATAGGTTGTTATGGCTGCTTGTTGCTGAGTGGGTTTTAGCATATTGCCAAGTTGTTTGCTTTGGCGTTGCTCAATGGTGGCTAGGCTGATTTTAACGGGTTTTAACACATGTCCATGTGGTTGCTAGGGTGTTCTAAATGGTTGCTATTGCTAAGGTGTCTTGAGTGGTTAATTTTGCATTCCTTTGTGGATGCCAAGATGTTCAGAGTGGTTTCTAGGCAAAGGTGATTTTTAATGCATTGCTGATGATTGCCAAGATGTTGATGGCTGTTAGTTGTTGTTAGGTGGTTAATGCTAGAACATTTTAAAAGTAATGTATTACAATATTGCGTTTCTCCATGAAAAAGTAACGAATTGCGTTATTTTGTCACTTTTTATGTAAAGTAATGCATTACGTTACTTTTGCGTTAATTTTTGTCAACTGGGCTGGGCTTGCTTATTTGCTTTTTAATAACAAAAAATCCCAAATGTTATAGTTTTGGCAACTGTAAGGGCCCTTTCACACCAAAAGTGAAATTAATAAGGCTCATGCTGAAGGAAGTGCCTCTGCATCTCACTACCAATTTCTCTCAACATAGGAGAGCTGTCAGTCAATAAATAGGAAAACAAAGTAACTTGCTTTATTTATTTGAAAAAGTTGAAACACCGATATTTTGTTATAAATTTAAAAGTAATGCATTACTTTACTAGTTACTTGATAAAAAGTAATCTGATTATGTATCACGTGTTATATGTAATGTGTTATCCCCAACACTGGTTGCTAGTAATGGCATATCTCAAATATAGGGCTGCAACCAATGATTATTTTGATAATTAATTAATTTAATCATCGATTATTTCACTGATTAATCAGTAGGTTTGATGGATTATTCAGCTTTTGCACTTAGTTCAAATATTGTGTTATACATATTCTACTTATTTATAGAATAAATAAGTAGAATAAATGCTCCTGTGGCTCAGTGGTAGAGCATTGCATTAGCAGCGCAAAAGGTCATGGGTTCGATTCCCAGGGAACACACATAGTGATAAAAAATGTATAGCCTGAATGCACTGTAAGTCGCTTTGGATAAAAGCGTCTGCTAAATGCATAAATGTATTTAGACACATATTGAGCTGCTTTATAGCAGAAAATCAAGTTGTAATTCTAATTTAACGCAACACTGACACCGTTTTTTACGTTTAATACTGCAAAGCTGCTTGCTTTAAAGCAGTCTATTGCATATATAAATACACATGAAGTGTCTGGATGCTGATTGAAGTGCATGTGCAAACATCCACATCAGTATGATCAGATGCTTTCTTAACTGCTGTTTCCCCACGCTGTCATGTTTGTTTTGTGTTTATTTAGTTATTGAGAGGAAAGCACACAGTATATATTTACGTATTCATCTAAGTGCTACTCTCAGCAGCGTTGGGATGTTCAACAGTAAACCACTGCTTGCTTATATTGAACTTCTTTTTACCCTTAAATGAAGAATGAAAAATAACTTTGCTGTGAGTATATCGGGGCCTTCACATAAGACAGCATTTTTTGTTTGTAGTTTTGTAAAACTTTCCTGCACTATACTGGTTCGGCTCATATACTGTAAAAAAAGATGACGCATCTCCACTTCCTTCCACTAACACTTCCGAACGCTTGAACATACATCGGCATGATAAGAAGTACCTAAAATGATGGAAACCATCTTTGTGAAAAATGTATTTGTAAGTGTAATTTTTTATTTATTTTTTTTAGTTTGGCTTAGTTTTAATATTTATGGATAACACACAGGTGTTTTTTTTCCAACACAAGTATAAAAACATTCAGGAACAAACAAGCTCAAAATGGCCCAAGTGCTTTTCACCAGCAGAGCGCGGACCCAGAAACATAAGTGCAGAATATGAAAATGGTGAGAAATATTGAATGGTGGTAATCTACTGGCTCTTTAAGAGATTTTAAGCTTGCCTCTTAACATATTGGAGTGCTGCCCTGTGGTAACAATAGTGTTGGTACACAGGGATGATAATGATAATGTAAGCCCGGGTAAGGCGGGATAATACGGGCTTAACCACTGCTCTGGGATGAAGGAGCAGTGGAAGAAAATAAAGAGAGAGAGAGAGCAAAACCCTCAGGCGTCCGCCTACTTCTTACCATTCAGACATGATCAAATATCTACACAAACACCCACAAACACACTCGCACCAGTGAAGCACACACAGCTCAAAGGTGGAAGCTATAAATAAGTGATCCAAAATCTTTTGTAAATTTAGGTTTTGTCCATGTAAATGAGGCTTGAGGATTAATCCGAGACTCCGACATGGCTCTTCCTGGATAACGTGTCATCTTCAAACCTTTGCCTCGCATTGTAAACTGATATTGTTGCTCTATTTAAGAGTGCAGTCTAGGTCAGAAACGGTTTGGATTAAAGCAGGCTGAACGTCATCGCTCCAGTGAATAAGTTTTGCCCACACAATACCTGTACAACAGAGATGTCTTGAGTGGCTCATAAGAGCTGTTGACTGCAGCGCTTTCTCCTGAGAGCTGTTTTTATTGTGCCCCTGACTGCATCGCTCAATATTATACATCTCCCTCATGTCCATCTCTCTCGCTCTCTTCTTTCTCTTTACTTTAATTTCATCCCTCTCTTTTCAGCTTTGCTGTTCATGATGAAAAAGTTTTATTTGCCATAGCAACCACTTGTGTTCTCATTCTTCTCTCCCCCTACAAAAAGCACTGCGGTGGTACCATGGTTTAATTTATTTGTATAAATACCATACAGACTGTATGTTAAACATGCATGTGATATCAATATTATCTGCACCACTATGTGAAGTCATATTATCCATATTACCTTACCCTTAGGTATATAAACACTGCCAATTTTGGATTGGATCATTATTGTAGTGATTAATTTGTTTCTGACATTTTGTATGTTTGGCAACAATTCTTTTAACCCAAACTGATGCAGTGTGTAGCTTTTTACTTCTCAAACAACCACAATGGAAGACGCACCCATATATTCCAGGATGACGATGCAAAGATTCACCAGGCTCAAACTGTGAAATACTGGTTCAGTCAGGGAGCATAAGGAATCATTTCATGTAGAAATTGGCCACCAAGTTGTGACCTTAACACTATTAAAAGTCTTTAGGATGTGCAGGAGTTGACTTTATAGATTGGTTGGACTCACCCATTGTCAATACAAGAATTAATGCAACTCTTGATGGAAATAAATGTTGTGATGTTGCATAATCTTGTTTAAACAATGCCACATTATAAGAACACAATATCATCAAAGCGAAAGGCGGTCCAATGAAATATTAGTGTGTGTGATCTTTTCTTTTTGGACAGGCCGTGTAAAACTGACTCCAGCACTGGGGTTTAGGTCAGGACTCTGTGATGGCAAATCTTTCACAATTTCAGCCTGATAAATCTTGATATTGTAATCCTTGAATATGTCTTCCAACATGGTTGTTTGAGCTACACACTGCATTAGTCAGGGTTAAAAGATTTGTTGCCAAACATACAATATGCCAGAAACATATTAATCACTGCAATAATGATTAAATCCTAAAATCTTATGTATTTGCTCATTTAAATCCAGACGGCGACTTTTTCTTCATCTACTGTATACTATTATAACCTATATAGGCCTATTAGCAAAATAAAAATAAAAAAGTCTTACCAACCCCAAACTTTTGAATGATAGCATATTTTTAAAACTTTGCTTTTAAAGACAAAACGTCACAAAACATTATTGCATTCTCATTGATTTGCAGATAAGAAATAATTAACTGGTAGTTTGAAATTTGTAGTTAAAGGGATAGTTCACCCAAAAATTTATTTTCTGTCATCGTTACCTACATGTAGTTTGAAAGATTACATTTTAGCATTAGCAAGCTAGCTTTGAAACCATAAGATAAGGTATGCAAATACATACGTTGACAGGCCTGTCGTAGCCCTCAGACAACATTTGATGATCCTGCGCCTTCCACAGATGATATAAATACATATAAATACATTTATCGGGATGTGTAGACTTTCAACCAGCATAGCAAAACATTTTTTTGAACCAAATCACCTACCCTGCCTTTACCATCCATTGCACACTAAAAAGAGAGTTTTCGAAATTATATAACACAAAGACTATGTAGAATTTACAAGAATTTAACTTTTTCTAATTTGACATTTATTTGAGTGTTACTTGCCATATTTTGTAATTGTTTGAGAAATGTCCTATCAATTTCTGAGTGAAAATTGTTTCTGCACTAAATTTTCAATTTCAGAAGTCAGTCAGAAGTCAGAAAGAGTATGTTTACACACATACACAAGGTATTTGACTTGACGACAGGAGCCTCCAGTGCAGAAGAAAGACATAGTTCAAACATACATGATAGTGCAGAAATACATAGGAATAACACAGGAGAGATGGAAAATAACACTAATATAAGAAAAACAGATAATTAAATAATGCACTATATATACAGGAGTAGAAGTATAGAAAAAAAATTCTCAAACTAATTTATTTTATCTTCCTCAGAAGAAAGTAAGTAATACGGGTTTAAAACAACATGAGGAAGTTTAATGTATGGGTGAACTAACCCTTTAATGAATTAAAGTACAACAGTAGTTTGTAATAGTTTGAAACCAGCTCATTGTAACAAACTTCCCAGGCCTGAACTCCAGCGAACTTTAATTTTATCTCATTTTGTGATTCTATACCTATCCCTGTCATTACAAAATAAGACACTGGCTTTTCAGCTCTTGCCTCAGTCACTAGTTATGAGCAAGATGTCAACATTATTGCGACAGCTCGCCGCTGATTACCTGTGGCCATTTCTTATTTTAGTTCCTTTGCTTCACTTTCACTCCTCATCTGTCTCTATGGCAACCACTGCAGCCCGAGCTTGAGCCGCCCGCGCTCCTCTCTCTCTCTCTCTCTCTCTCTCATGCGCTCGTGCTTCCCGCCTCCAGCCGTGTTGGGAGTCTTCCCGCTCCCAGGGTTAAAACGTCATATCCGGAGGCCACAGCTGGAAGCAGACAGAGGGCCGTCGTTTCAATGTCAGCTCAATACGACTCTTGACAGCAACATGCCATCATTGTGAGACTCGGGCATACGCTGACATTGATGCTAAAGCTAAAGGAATAGGTCAATGTGTCTGTAAATTTGTAAATCTTGCCAAGAACGGCATGCCGGCATTAACGCCGATGTGCCTGTGTCACTGCGTGCCAGACATGGGTTGACAATGAGACGAGATGTGTTGTGACGCGGGTCAGAGTGACAGATGTCCACTAGCGGAGTCGGCCCAAAGTCAGTATCGGGTGTCGGGATCACTTGAGGCTAGAGCAGGCAGGATAACAGAAGAGGAAATTACTGTCATTAAGATGACAAATGCCTGAGCCTCTGAACACACTCTATATACTTAAGAACTAAAGAGCACCATTATATACTGACATGTCTAATAAATGGGCTCACAGAGAGACTGGGGGGTTACATGATTCACAGATATACTTACCTAGATTGTGTATTATTTGAGTATATTGTACCTATAGGATATCAAGAGCAGTTTTTTCGAAATATAAAAGATACAGTATTTTATATAGTGACCCCAAATCTTACTTAGGCGCTTAGGCCAAACTAAATATTACCAGTGTTGGGGGTTACACATTACAAGTAATGCTAGTTATGTAATCAGATTATTTTTTTCAAGTAACTAGTAAACTAACACATTACTTTAAAATTTACAATGAAATATCTGAGTTACTGTTTCAAATAAGTAACGCAAGTTACTTTGTTTTCCCATTTATTCACTGACACCTGTCTTGTCCCCGTGTTGAGAGAAATTGGGAGTCAGCCTGAGGCTTATTCAATTCACTTTTGGTGTGAAAGGGCCTTTTTTTGTTATTAACAGACAAATAAGCAAGCCCAGACCAGGTGACAAAAAGTAACACAAAAGTAATGTAATGCATTACTTTCCATAAAAAGTAACTAAGTAACACAATATTTAATGCAAAGTAATTTCCCCAACACTGAATATTACACAATGTAACAACAATTTGTTTCACTTAAGTTTTTTATGGTTCTTCTGTAATTCTGTGGTGCTAATTATAATTATTTATAAATATTTAAGTCAGGTAAATTTTAGAACTTCTATTATTACTATCAATTATGAGACATTGGTTTAGTAACTGTTTATGTCAATCAGTTGTTAGCTCAGTATTATGCATGCACTATGTATTTTTCATGCATGAGTAATAACAGATTAGCTTGTAGAAGTTATCAACATATGTTTTTAGTTTTCATGAGCACTGTTAATGATACACAAAAAGTAATGTGGTTTTCATATTCAGCATGTCAAACTTCATAAAGAAACATTAAAAATGGAAACAACTTTTCTAACAAAAAAATAATAATAATGTTTCAGTGTTATAGTAGATAACAATACCAAGTGGCATCTGCAAGCAAAAGAAATCAGACATTTTCTCAGAACTTCACTTTTCTGAGCCAGTGACTTTTAACCAGCTGGCATCAAGGTGATTTTAATAGATGTATGAAGTCAGTTCTCCTCAAGTTCACACAGGAGTCAAGCAGAGTAACCACAGGTGCAGAGAATCACATTAACTATGAACATGATCCACAAACACAAACATCTTTGAAACATTTTAGCTCGGTTCCAAAATTTGCATTGCTACCTACTGTCTACATAGGCAGCTGCATTCTAAGGCAGTATCTTAATTTAAATGTCACCTTATGTGACTAATGTGTAGCGCTTATGATTGTCAGCAAGTCGACACATCATAAAAGGCACTTCCTAGTGAAGTGTACAGGCAACACATTCTCACTCCTAACTCGTCACATATTGATGCTTGGTCACTTTTGGGGTCACCTTTGGGGTCACTTTTTGATGCACAGAGTACCCCTTTAGCGTCATTTTTCGACGTACAGAGTCCTCCATTGCTTTAAATGAGAAACCTTTGGTTTCAATATGCAATTTGGCGTTAGTTTGAAAGGCATTGGAATTTTATCATCATGATTAATTATATATTGGGTAATAATATTGCCATTATTGCATATATGGTAGGGTGTGATTTTTCACTGTAAACAGTCACACCAGTTTTATTTATATTACACTATTTACACATTTATGAGCACGTAACCCAACCCCTGCCCCTAAACCTACCATTTGTCAATAAAACACAAGCTATAACAGGCAGATACAACTACAGTCATAATTTATTCAAAATATTAATATTCCAAGTCTTCCGAGGAAAAACGATTGTTTTGTGAGAGGAATAGACGCGATCGCCGTCTCCATCCGCCGTAAAGCTCAGCTCATGTGTGCAGTCTGTGCATAAATTCAAAAAATGCTGCCAGAAGAAGCCTTACCGTCAGCTTTGTTGTGAAATGCTATTGGCTCTTGTGTCTCATGGCGATTGCATCATGCTACGGGACTATCTTTTTGAAGAGCGGGTTCATTTTCAGCTATTAAAACCTTATGTTTGACTCTCTTCTTTGCATAAAGATATCGTATAGGTTCAGAAGACTTGGAATACAACATGACTTGTTTGTAATGCTTTTATACTGCTTGTTTATGGTCAGTTTTTTGCAATAAATACCTGTGAATGTACATTTATTTGCCTGCTACATGTTTTATATTGTTCAGAGGGGGGTGGGTTTAGGGTAGGGGTGAGGTTAGGTGCTCCAATGAAAGTATACATTTATATAAAAAAATTCTATTTTTTACAAATGCATGCAAACCATTAAATTTAGACAAACAACTGAAAACAATGGAGGACCCTGCACACCGAAAAGTGACGCAAAAGGGGTACCTTGAGTGTCAAACATCAACGCCATGGGGTCCTGACCAAGCGTCAATATGTGATGAGTTGGGAGTGAGAACGTGTTGCTACAGGAGACTCAAGATACTCAATTTGATTCAATACAGTTTGACATGTGCATGTTGCTAAGATAATGATGTGATACTTCAGTAAATATAAATACAGAGCACGCACAATTATTGTCTAAAATGGTAATCAATCACTCAGTAAAATATTTATGCATTTTGGCTTAGTGTGATTATCAAAGGTTGTGATTTCATAAAAAATAAATGAATGCGCTGTGGGTTTCAGAGTGAAGCGCAGCACTGTGTTCATTTACATGTGTCCAGCTCAGATGTTCAGCAGCTCAGAACACCTCAGCTCATTCACACACTTCTATGGACAGTGATGTGCTTCACAAAAGCCCACACCACATTTATATATCTGCTGGAAAACCATCAAAATAATAACTTCTTGGTTTGAAAATGAAGAAATTAAGATGTAAATAATTTTACTGTAATTTTATTTAAATTATTATTTACAGATTAAAAAAATAATTATATATATATATTTTTTTTATTTTACAATTTATATTTCTTTTTTTGTTTAATATTTTTATTTAATGATAATAACAATAAAATTCATAATTATTATTTTATAGTCATATTGAATGAGTCAAAAATAATGGGAGTGGTAGTTTAAGTTGGTTCTTGTGACAGTTATGCCCAAGTATGAACACCCAATTTTTTTTTCTAACTCATTCAGCCCTAAAAGTATGATTAAAAACAAATTTTTTTCACTCCCTTTTTTTATTCTTATTATTTTTATGCAGATGGATGCACTACCCTATGAAAACAAATATATAAAATAATTACATATAAATAAATAAATATAAATAATAATAACAATAAATGCTATTTAATTTTTTTTCCAATTTTGTGTATTATTTTTTTTATTTTGTGTCTGTGTGAGAGACATGAAAAGTGTACAAATACTAAACACTGCTGTTTGTTAACATGTACTCAGAATATAATTATTTGGCCACTACTAGAAATCTGTCCATTTATCCATGTTCTGGATCTAGTGATATTACTCTAGCTAAACTCGAATAAAAAAAACAAAAAACAGGTGTTATTCAGCCAGAGAATGAAAAGACAGTTATGGCAGCTACTTGGCAAGACCATGTAATTCATCATTTTATCTTGCAGTACATAATCACACAAGTCTTTTATCTTTCTGGTGATGGATCGCAAGTCTAGTTTTCACGCAGTTTTGACGAATAGTCTCTCTGTGCGGATCGTTTTTCTGCACTACACCAGGAATTGGTCTTAAGTATCAGAATGACAGCTGACATTTCCCTCCTGCCTATTTTTAGTTGAACACTATTGATTTTGGGTCACCTCCGATGTCTGCGCTCGGATCCGACCCCTCCTCGTCTCGTTGAGATGATTGTGCGAGCGTGTTAATATGTGATGTGGTAGTGTGCCCCCTTCCTCGCTCACTTTGTAATTCGCATAGTAGCTGTAGTCTGATATGGGCCTCCTGTGGTGAAAGGGCTGCTGGGTAATGGTGTGAGAGCAGTATTCCCTAGCAGACGGCTTCATTAAAGGCAGTGGGATAGTTCCTGGATCAATCTTCTCGCACGGGGATCGATTGATCCTCCCCTGTGTGCTGGGGATTTCTCTGCGCTCGACCTGTTAACAGAGTAAAGAGGGCCGAGGGGGGTGCAGTGTCTCGCTAATTATCCCAGAAGCCCCCGTCGCTGGCAGAGGCTGATGAATAACCGACATATACATACATATATGACAATACGGTCTGTCTGGTGGTTAAACTCGCAGTCTCATATGTTTGTTAACCTCGGTTTTGACATGAGTGTGTTATGTGTGTGTGCTTGAATATGTCGTTTCTGGCAGCGTCCCTCGATTCTCCAGTGGTCCACACTAGAATTAATAGCTCAGCTACTTTCCAAGCTCAGCAATTACGGTTATTAAGATTAGGTAATTGACCCAGAGGGTTCAAGAGTGCTGCTGTGGAGATATGTTTAAGCAAACATCAGCCTCTCACCATAATGAGCGAATACAGACAGAGAAAAACAAAGGCTTTTATTACAATGTTTTAAAGTTTTTCCGATATTTATCTAACCGATTTTGTGAATATATAGCTTGTGTTATTATTTAGCCACATTTGGTGAAATTTTGCTAGAACATGAGGTCCTTTATCTATAGGCCTTAGTCAGATTAGATGCCATATTCAATTTAATGTGGATGAAAATGAGGCTATGGGGGATAGACTTATAGTTTTTACAATATATAAAGTATATATTGTATAAAGGATAAAGGACCTAGATCACATAGTTTCTACAACTTTTAAAACAATTTTTTAAATTTTTCCCAAAAAAAATTCCAAAAAAATGTTTTGCCAGCTGAACAGTTTACATGACCAAAATATGACCAAAATCTTAACACTATCTGAGAAATTTTATGTTAAGTTTCAAGATAACAGTATATCTCATACATGTTTATTTATTTTTGTTATTAAATTAAGAAAATGGAGCAAATTGCTAACTATAGGACAAACAACTAAACAAAGATACAAAGAAAGAAATACAATCAAATACATTAAAGCACTGCATACGTGTGGCTACTACAGACAAGCGCACAGAGACGAAGACACAGTCAGAATAGTCTTTAATCCCAAATCCAAGGAATACATAGTAGATCCACAATACTTAGGCTGGACACACACTAGATTATTTTCAAATCTTAAACGATTTTACAACCATGGGAGACCACAGACATAAAGACAGTTCAACCGATTTTTAGCCTTATAATCCTCTGAACGCACACACTAGACGATTCGACCAGACCGCGAGACCACACACTTGTCGATTGTAGGAACGATTTCACAGTGACACGTGATCTCACGGAGACTCGTGAGATCAAACGTGACTAGAGAAGAAAAACAAATAGAGGACAATCAACGTTTTCAGCTAGCTCTCCCGGCGCATGTTCTGTTTCACAGTGAAAAACAAAGTATAGAAAAAAATATGGGTGATGTTCTCTGCTTTCATGGCATGTTTGTGGCTGCCAAGTTTCAGCTACAGAAGCACGCAACATCTGGTAGGTGATGCTTGCTCGTGTGTAGCCAGCCTTAGACGACACCAAATACTGGACAAAGGAAACACTGGGCTTAAGTAACAAGGAGTACCAAGGATAACAATGAGGATAATTAAGGGAACACAGGTGAACAGAATGACAATCAAACATGAGGGAAAAATGTCACAGGGAGCACATGGGGAGAAAAACACACAGACAGAATGTCCAGGGGCGTGACAATTCGCCCCCCTCCCGGAAGGCACATCCTCGTGCCACATACAGTCAAAAAAAGGGGGTGGGAAGGTTGCCGCCTTTGAAGCCTTTCAGGGCAGCCTAGTACGGGGCGGGAAGCCTCCAGGGCGGTACCAGTTCAGGGGGCCATGGCAGAGCAGGCAGTCCAGGGAGCCCTGGCGGGACAGGCAGCCCAGGGAGCCATGGCGAGCAGGTAGTTTGGGGTGCCATGGCGGAACAGGCAGTCCAGGGAGCCATGGCGGAGCAGATAGTTCAGGTAGCCTCAGAACTCGGCCCGGCCCCTACGGCCAGAGACGTATAGCCCCTCCCCAAAAAATTGTCTTGGGGAAGACTCCAGGTCCCCTGGCTGGAACAGGCTCTGGGCTGGGCACAGAAGTCCACTCTGGGCTGCATTCAGGAACAGAAACCCTCTCCGAGCTATACTCAGGAAAGGGAGCCCTCTCTGGGCCAAACTCAGGAACAGGAGCCCTCTCTGGGCTAAACTCGGGAACAGGAGCCCTCTCTGGGCTAAACTCAGGAACAGGAGCCCTCTCTGGGCTTGACGTGGGAACGGAAGCACTCTCTGGGCTAGACTCCGGAACACAAGCCTTCTCTCGACTCTGGTCAGGGGCTAGAGCCATCTCTCGACTCTGGTCAGGGGCTAGAGCCATCTCTCGACTCTGGTCAGGGGCTAGAGCCATCTCTCGAATCTGGTCAGGGGCTAGAACCACCTCTCGACTCTGGTCAGGAGCTAGAGCCATCTCTCGACTCTGGTAAGGGGCTAGAGCCTCTGTGAATCATCTCTTCTTCCTCATCTTCCTCTTTTGGGCTGAGGTTAGAGAGGATGCTGCCACTGTCGTAGGGCTTGAGAGTGAAATGGCCAGCGGGCTTGAGAGTGGAGTGGCCACTGTTTCTGGGCTGAGGACTGGAGAGAAACTTGGGAGTACTCGGGGAAGCGCGGGTGGAATGGAGCTCATTGGAACAGTATGTGGAGGGTGCTGGCTTATGGTGAGCTGAAGCACCCACATGCTTCCAGATGGGATCAGGACGACTATCCTCCACATCAACAAAGAACTCAGAGCCATGTAAGTCGAGGACTTAATTAATAAAGTCTTCTACAGGTCTGTAACAATCGACAGGAGACAGGAATCGAAACAAATTATCATTGTCGAGTCCCATTCGGAAGCAAGCGTTAACAGTATGATCACTCCAGATCACCAGATGTAAAACACTCAGGAACTCCTCCACATATCGCTCCAGAGGCCGTCCCTCTTGCTGGAAGTGGAAAATGAAGTCCTCAGCTCAGTTCATCCTTCTTGGGTTCGGTGTTCTGTCATGTGTGGCTACTACAGACAAGCGCACGGAGACGAAGACACAGTCGGAATAGTCTTTAATCCCAAATCCAAGGAATACATAGTAGATCCACAATACTTAGATGACACCGAACACTGGACAAAGGAGACACTAGGCTTAAGTAACAAGGATAACTGATGAGGATAATTAAGGGAACACAGGTGAAGGGAATGACAATCAAACATGAGGGAAAACTAGGTCACGGGGAGCTCATGGGGAGAAAAACACACACACAGAACATCCAGGGACACTAGCGTGACAGCTAGTCTTCACTGTATGAATTAAATATTATTTAATTCTAATTATACAAAAGTTAGTCAGTCAAGAACAGTGAGTGATTTTCTCTTTGTCTTTTGTTGTTTGATTAACATTAAAGACACAGACAGCAGCAGGTTTATTAGGCTGCTGTCACTTTAAGACCTAATGCATGGATATAATATACTGACACATGGCAGGATTTTACCCAATTGTTTACATTCATTAAAGACATAACAACTGTGTTTATGTGAATTCCTCCACACAATCATCATTTTGACATAATTGTGTGAGGACTTAAGTAAATGTGACAACTTTATATCATTATTTCACTATTACTTTTTCCTACACTGAAAAATATTTACCTTAAAAAAGCTAGGCAACTATTTTCACTCAGAAATTAATAGTAAATTTCATAAATTACAAAAAAAGAGCCTGCAACTGTATGTGACGTTTTAAAGTAAAAATATATAATCATTGTTTTATTTACAACTTGGAAAAATTATTTTACAGTGTACTGTATATGGTTACAGATTTAAACAAATGTCTAATCTGAAATATTAAATTTAGCAGCATAATTTGCCCTGCTTTGTTTGTGTTACTGATTCAACGTCTTGTGGAAGCAGTTAGACTTAAGATTTTCACATAACTGATGATAAAACAAACTTGCTCTTTTGACTTGCCTAGCAACATGAAACAACAACAACAAAAAAAAACTTTAAGAAGAACAGCACACACAACACCCTAACGACCACATACTGTAGCAAAGACCACTGTGAAATATGAAAAAAATCTTATAATTATTGTAATTATTTTAATTTAAAATTAATAACTCTTTCCAGAATATTTCAGAAAATTTTACCTAAAAGTTTCAAACTAATTAGCTGGAAAAGAGTAGTTTAATTAGTCATGCAAAAATAATACAGCACTTATTTTTCACAGCATATGCTACAAATATGCATGCAACTTCACAAAATATGTTTAACAGTGATACGGATAATTCAACATATTTTTTCATAAACCCGTATGTACTAAACTATAATTTAGTGTAATTATAGAATAATTTGCTCAAACTATTCAGTGCAGCACATTTAGACCTCAATATTCTCAATTGCCCTTTATGATAAATAATTAAGCATTCTTAATTTGGATAGTGAGATTGCACTGTGTGATCTTGTACTCCATAAAATATCCGCTATTCCATTGCCTTAATTTAATAAATTAAATATCAACATTATGTTGATATTATGTTAGCAGTGTCCTCGGGGACTTCTCGTCGTGAAGTGTCTTTTCAATTTCCTCTGCATCATTTTCATAATGCGGATGTGCTGGAGCCAAACTGTTTTCCACATTCTGAGCTCTAACAATTGGCCACCTGTCAGGGCCGGATTTCATCCCTTTTTCGCTCCGGTTCAGAACAAGCGAGATTATAAACCACTTTCAGCTCGTGTGGAAACATTCGATCACGCCATTGTTTGATCAGAGAGGGACGAGCCTGCTAAATAATTAAGAGATCAGCACCTCTTTGAGAGAATACAGTGCTAAGCCCTACATGAGAGGCAACCCAGGATCCCGCTCGAGCTCAAAGCGTCCGCATTAAAACAAGTAATCATGCGCACGATGCTCAAGTCAAATGAGAATTTTTCTTCTCCCTTACATGTATTTTTTTTCCCTGCGTTTGCTCTGTCAATCTGTAGCATAAAGAGATTTGCTTTTCAAAACAAGGCATGCGGGAGCTTAAAAAGCATGGTTTAATAAGCGCTGAGAAACATCCATCTTTGTTTGCTGGAGATAAGTTAAAATGTGAGGCATTCTGGGTGAACTGGAGGTCTGCCCATTGCTGTGCATCTCTTCCTTATATTTATTTACATGCTCATGCACACGCTTCGTCTTAAAGCCTTTTAATGGAGCTAAAACAGAAACGGCATTGGAAAAAAAACAGGAAGGGAAAAAATGAGTCACACTTTTCTCTTTACAATTCGAAGGTGTTTGACATGTTCACTTTATGCCATCTCAGAGATTAGGGAATCCAACCAGCGTCTGTTCCCCAGCATGTCCTCTTTCAACTCCCCCCTCCTCGCCAGCAGCCCCCCGTGTCACAGAATTAAACACACTCCTTATTTATTTATTTTATTTTATTTTTATTATTATTCATCCGCCAGAAAAGAGGTACCTCAGATACCTGTGACTTATAACACGCTCCCAGCCGAGCCTTTGATTGATTTTTTTGACAGAAATGTCCTCATTAGGTCGCTACAAATGGCATGAAAAGACGCACGCCGCAGAGAAGGGAAGAGGAGAGGGAAGGTAGAGGAGGGAAGAAAAAGTTTGCTTGCTTTTTGACACTTGCCGGCTTTTATCTGTGTGGCATTTCCAGAGTACGGTTCAAAGTTGGGAGCGTGCATGCGTACATGCTACCGAGCATGAGCCGAGCGCCTCTATAATTATAATGCACGATTAATTAAAGAAAAGGAGTATAATAGATTCCAGATGAACCTCTGTGACTAATTATCATGTCTTTGATAGTGGAAGTGTGCAGACGGAGCGAGAGAATGAAAGAGAGTGAAGGGGGCTCAGGGCATGAGAGAAAGAAAGCGGTTAAAAAAAACATATGGAATGGGAAAGAGATGGAGTTTTGAATGTTCCCCAACATGGCATCCGGAGAAGGGGTTGCACAGTCGAATTCAAAGCTTGTTTTCTTAATTAAAGGGTTTAATAGGAATGGGGTTGGGCTGCCTGAAGAGAAAAGAGAGAGAGAGAGGATTATGGGGGATAGAAGATGGGGAAGATGAGACTTGAGATAAACAAAAGTTCTGTTTTTTATCTATGCCTTGCTCAGATAAGTTTGGGAATATTTGCTTTGTTCATTTGTGCTACATTTTCAAGTCCTCCACTTATTTTTGGCATGTGATTGAAATGATATTTTGGTGCTGCTTCAGATGGCAGCGGTATTAAGATAAGTAGCTTTGCTTTAAGTGTAACACCACAATAATCTCTCTCATATCACCACCTTTTAACGGCTCTCTGGAGGAAAAAAACAAAAACAAACCTAAACAGCATTACTTTTCTTTTGTGAAATTTGGAATACAAGTTCTGAGTATGACTCTTACCTGGTTTATACTATACACAAGATTGACAAGCGTGCAGTGATGTGTATACAGCAATAACAGACTCATTTAAACCACTGTAGGCATAACACAGATTCAAAAATAAACAGATTAGGATTAATTATCTAGTGTGTGGAGTGTAAATTCATCCTGAAGATTTGTTTGGGTAGAGTTACGTGTGTGTGTGTGTGTGTGTGTGTGGCTGCAGATGGAGTCCTTGGCGAAAACCTGTTGACACATTGAGACCATTAGTGCTGTTTTCCTTCTACTCTCACTGCCAGTCTGCCTCTGCCACCTCTCCTGCTGACGAGAGTAAAAATACTCCGTAAGTGCCTAATGCCAGCGCTTTCTGTTTTAAACCCACGGTTCGCCCATCTGTAAGGCTGTGTAACGTTAGTTATGAAAATATGAGCATGAATCTCACTAAAGAATGTATTTTGCATAAAGAAAATGTCTGTTAAAAGTCCATTTTAAAGGACATTAAGATTTTTATTTTTGCATTTTCACATAATTTTTTTGACAGCTAAGCAAATTTTCTCATTACAACAATGTATCTACCTTTAATAATAACAAAATAATACAATAATTAAATTGAAACACTACTGTAATAAAATTATTTTAAATTATTTAGACCATAAATAAAAGGCCATTCAACAAATGCTACCCTTACTCTTTATAATTTAATAAATAATATATTTTATGACAAATAATAGATTCACTTTAAAGAGAATTAATGTCACAATTCCAAATTATGCTTAATGGTCCTAAAAATAGGCCTGATTTTCCTTAAGAAAAATATGTAAAGGAGAATGCAGTTGGTTATTATTATTATTATCGTGGTTATTAAAGTTAACTAAAACTAAAATCATATTTGAGATAAAATAAATGTTAAATAAAATAAAACAAATATATAAAAATATATATTTTATTACAGCTAGTTGTCAAGGTAACATTTCTCATTTTCATTTAGTATAACTTGTAGTACTACTACTAATAATAAATAATAATAATAATAATAAATAAACACTATACAGACATATTTAAAAAAATATCTTGAAAATTTTATAAAAATGACAAACTTACTAAAACGAACATATTAAAATGTAATGGGAAATATAAAAATTAATTTAAAATATTAATAAAACAACAACTAATAATAATAATGTATTATTATTGAAAAAAATATGCTATTAGAGGGTGATAAGAAGATAAGATGTTATCCTTCTTATTGTGTAGCTATTTGGCAAATTAAATAAATGGACATTAATTATTTGTTTTTTGTAAAATAATTTTATATTGCAAGAATAAGGAAACCATAGAGTGATGCAAGTGTAACACAGAGTGAAACAGTGTTAGAGATTGGTTGCCAGGGACAACGGTCAATTATATGTTGCCACATCATTCTTAAGAACTATTTGACTGAGGAATGCTGTGATTGACCAATCAGAATTGAGAATTCCAGACAGACGTGTTTGATTTTGGGGTGCAATATGACTGAAACATGTTTCTGACAGGTTTTGTGAGATTCACCAATAAAAGTAAAGCCATCACGTGATCGTTTGTAACCCTTCTTCACACTCTGGATGCGTTTCACTTCTTTCTGTTGGACCGGTGGGCAAGCGATCATTTAGGGGGGCTGAAATACAAGACCGTGCTCTGATGATATAGATATGAAAGCGTACGGCAGGCTCATTTGAAATGTTTGTGCGAAAAGGAAAAAGGGAGAGAGAGAGAGTGAGAGTGACAGAGAGCAAGAGAGAAGGGAAAGTCTGTGGCAGTGCTGAACCTGACACTAATGAGCCGCCTTTCTGATGGGACCTGACAGCGCAGAAGAAAGCTGAATCCCTCGACACTGACGCTACACAACACTCCCTCCTAATTGGAGCAGTGTGTATGTGTGCACGGTGTGTGCAGGGAAACCTGTGCAGAAATAAGATCCGATTTGTGTGAAACATGTTAATAACAATGATAATACACTCTTGAGTGTGACTGGGACCAAGGCTTATTTGTAGACGCACGTCGCTGCGTCTGAGGTTTACATTGTTCACTACACCCAAACTCTCTTTCTTTCTTTCTCTCTCTCTCATTCACACTTTCTCTGCTTTATTTGCATGCATTTGAGGAAATTGTTGTGGTAGGGCTGTTGATTTAAATTACTGTGCAAGTGCAACTGTCATCAACTTAATGCATTAATGATCAAAACAGGACTTTAAATATAAGCTAATTTGGTATTCATCCTGTGTGTGTGCGGAAAACATTTTTATATTTCATAACTGGACAGAGCAGCAAATTACTTTAATTTAAAAAATAAAGAGTTTTATTATGCTAGAAGTCCTTGTGAAGCAACAACAACATCATTCTTTGTGTGCGGCACCTTTTGACCTCAGGACGTGGTGAAAAGAAGTTGTCTGATTTTATATCATTGGATGTTTATTATACAGAAAACAACAATGGTCGAATGGTAAGCAGCATAAATGTATAGTATATTTCTTTAAAAACACATACTTGAAGCTATTTTAGTAGTCGAATATTTTCTCTGCTTACAAAATAATGACCGACATATAAACAGTAAAACACAGACTGATTATTAATGTAATGATGGAAACCATTTAAATACAGTGATAACAAAAAGTGTTTGGACATTTAAGTTGCTTGTATGAATTTAATTTTATTATGTAACAACTTTCAAACCATGTGGCATCTGCAAATAATGTAAATGATGCTGGAGCTTTTTCAAAATTAATTTCACTTTTTTTTTTTAGCTATTTGACTAATCTCAATGTTAATTTAATGGCTATATGAAGTTCACACAGGTGTCCAGCAAAGTAACAACAGCTATACTGTAGTTCTTTATATACTGTATATATATTAAATAAATACAATTTATATCCGCTTTTATCTAATTCCACTTATATCTAATTCAGGCACTGAAATTCCTGCAATTAAGTGCATTATTATATTGGATTCAATTAACATGTTTGTTTTTAGTGTGCAAACATTTTTAAGACCTATGCAAATTCAACTTTAATGTGTAAATTTAAAAACTAAATTACAGATCTGTGATGTTGTGAGGCTGATATCGAACCTTTATTTAACATTCTCAAAGTTTGAAATTACATTTTGTCAAATAAGTTGTGTACTAGTGGGACCATATGATGATAAAACATCAAAAATATCACAACTCTGTAGTAGTGTTGAGACTTAATTTGTCCTAGTTTAATTTCTCAGGAAATTAAGGATTTTATAAAGGATTTTATAGATGGTTGGAATAATTAGTAAAAACTGTCATTAGTATGTACTAACAGAGAACAGGCAGAAAACATTGTGCAAAGTGAACAATTTAAGACAGATTTATTTACCATATACTGTAGCTTATTATTAAACATTTGGTTTTGTCAGATTTTAAGGTAATATTTTATTAGATTATGACAGAACTTCATTTAGGTGACAAATAGCACCAGGACAGGAGTCTATATCTTTAATGTTCAGCATCGCTATCACTGTGTCTGGAGTGGAGTCCTCTGGGATGGGACACACACAGACAACTCTGTCAGGAAAGTGATTAAATTAAAAATATGTATGTTCAAATGCATGTATTATTTTGCAGAAATGTACATCTCAGCTATGAACATAATCCTCCTGGGAGCAATTCAGACTCATGTTTTAAATGTATTACAGGATCACTTTCCTTTGAGACGGAAAAGCCAGCGTGTACAGAGATTGGCCCATTAGCACAAAGAGTGACCAGGCTTATTTTATCACATGCTGAAATTCAATACAAAATAAGGTTTTTGCATCAAGCTGATTCTAATTGACAAAGCACTCTAAAAAGCGGGGCAGGTTAAAGCCAGGGGCGGACTGATTGCGGTATACTCACTCCTGAGGTGATTACAGGGCCTGACTCTCACGCTCAAATGAATGTGGACTCAATTATGTTTCCCTTTTTGTCCTCCGTTGCCAATAGATTCCTCCCCCAACCCCTATGGTGCTGTTTCCTCCTCTGAATCAATCATTTTTAATTTATCGGGGGGATTTACGTGACAATGGCTGATGAGAGTTTCAATAAGGCAGGAGAGGAGAGGAAAAAAAAAAGCAGAGATGAAAAAAAGCCCATGCAAATCTCTTGGATGATGCGATTAGTGTTGGAAACCAAATCAAGGCTGACTTGAATAGACACAGAACACAAAATCATATTAGGCTGAATTCGATGTGCATGGCTTTACATTCCGCACTGCATCCTTTCTCTCGTTCTATTTGTCTTTTTTGATTTTACTGACCTGAAAATGCTTTTCCACATCACATATTCTCTGAATATTCCTGGCTCGTCCTGTCCTGTGCCCCTCACACAAATCTTTTGGAGGTTTAAGTACTGCCACAAGCTCCCCGGCTCCCCGAATGAGACCAGAACAAAGTGCTGCCACTTATTCTATCACATTTTGCAGCACGCAACACATGTATGAGTTCCTAATGATTCCCCTCAGGTGATGTTTGACGTCCTAGCCATGACAGAACTGCTTTTGTACATCACAAATATATGTGATGTTAATTTGGTAGGTGAGAGCGGTGACCCGTGCATCAAAAAAGAGTTACGTATCATTTTCCTGTGATCATTTCGGCACGGTTAGATGGAGAGTGGCATGAGGGCTGACAGAAGCTCTCAGTGAAAAGGCTGAAAGCAGAAGTGTATGTTATGTGTGTGTGTGTGTGTGTGTGTGTGTGTGTGTGTGTGTGTGTGTGTGTTTGAGTCACAGGGCATGGCATACATGGCCAGGTCCTCGGCGTGAGGTTCCCTAGCACAGATGGCCCTCTCTGTAGGGCAGGGCAGGGAACGGGGACTCCCCCCTCGGCCCCCTCTGCCGCAGAAGGTCGAACTGTCCGAGCAGTCAGGGATGCCTCAGCCAGTCGCGTGCCTCACTTGTCTCTGCAAATGTGTAAACATGCCCATAAACAGACTAAAAAAAAGACATTTCACTGCCATAAGCTGATATAAAATGTTTGTTTTTAAATTCATACAGAAGTGAATAGTACTTTGTTAAAAATGTGTATATGTTTAAAGTCATACACTAATATACAAGACTGCAGTCTTATATGTATCCTATTAGATGTAGCTTAAGAAAAGCCATTTTATTTTAACATTTCATTGGAACCGCCATTCTGGAATCACATGACCACTTTGAATCAGTGTTGCCAAGTCCGCGGTTTTCCCATGGGTTGTTTTTTTAGTCTGCGGATTGAAGCAAAACCCCTTGCGGAAGGAGTTTTTGACCCCTCCCCACCAAATGTGATTTTGGAGCGATTTTAATAGCCAATTTGTTCTGAAATGCAACTGGGCTAGTTTTAGATGTGATTGGGCTATAATTGAATAGCAATTGGGCTGGTTTTATTATGCAGACCTGGCAACCCTGAGTTGAATACTTATCAGTTTTATCTCTGTAACCTCCAGTAAGTGACAGGTTCGCAAATTGGTGGATAATTTCTATGAATTTGTATGATTTCATTTATACATTTTCGTATACCTGCTTATGCGCACTGATGGTTTGGTTAAGGACATTTATTCTTACTTTTTTCTAAAAATCATATGTTTCCGTACAGATTGTGCGAATTAGTGCAAACCTGGCATCTCGCAAAGTACAGTATAGTTACGTTCCTGTGAGATCGGGTTGGAATTGGTTACCAAATACTATTTATTTTGAATGATGCTATATCCACACCACTAGGGGTCAGATTTACTAACAACTTTCAACACCGCAAAACCTCTTTTGGCATTAAAAAACTACTGCCGGGATTAACTAAAGACATGAGTGAAACTGTACCAATAGAAAGACATGGACAGTTATATTTGCGGCTCACCTTATTGCATATGTATTTGTAGGAGTTTCCCTTTCAGATGCAAAATTTATGGGAGGAGAGTATTTAAATTAATCATGCAATGTGATTTACTAAAGTTTTTGGTAGTCAGTTTACTGGTATTTTTGCCATTATTTAACACCCAAAAATGTCTTAACCCATGTTGGGCCTTATCATTGACTCTGCTTGTTTGTGACCCTCCTCTAATTTGCGCTGCTCTTGTTAGATTGCGTTGGTCATTATGGAAATGATCTGACTGCATTTTTGTTCGTTAATTTGCATATTGTCAGTTGATCACCCGCAGAACTTCCCACTCCCATCGGCACTTTTACGGGATTGTGCTCTCACACAAATTTGCCCAGTTTAGTAAATCTGGCCCTTGGTGTCAGTATAAGTCTGAGATGGATGTCATAAAAAAATATTGCGTTCACATTAAAGAAAAAGTGCATTTGTGTGAAAGGTCTTCCATAAACACAGAGATGGTCACATGAAACGAGAGACCCTACTGAGCCAACAACTTCCTGTCGCGGATCTCCAAAGAGACGTAACGTCCATGAGTCTAATGGGAGATGGACGTCCAGACGTGCCTTTATGTTCAGTAAGGCCACAGAACAGCACGTGCCAATCTGATGAATGGTGGCCGCTGAGCGGTGCAGGCTGGTGGCGGTGGGGAGGATTTTCCAGCCTTCCAGAATCTTCTCAGGGAAGCCAGATCAAAAGAGAGACACACAGATGGCTGGGGTTGTTCCTGCTCGGTGAGATTTGGAAAAAGTCTTGAGGAAGGATTAGAGTTGCTTTTGCTATTCCAGAGAAGGGCCAGACTAAAATCAGGTCAGGGGATGTAAACAAGGAGATGGGGAAGATTTGTCGAAGTCTGAGAGTGACCTGACCTGATCTAGTGGGCACAGACTTTGAGAAGTTCCTGGGGTGCCAGCAAATATCTAAACTTGAGGTTCAACTGGCATACAGTAGCTTGCCAGAATGTCTTACAGATAGTTGAACTACTGTATCATACAACTCAGTTGATGTAAGAAATTATATTTACGGGGCATATCATCCAATTAATAAAGACCTTTTGTGTGCTTACTTGTTATGACCTCAGAATGCTTTTACCATAGTGCATGATTTGTAAACTAATATATTTTGATATTTGCATCACATAATTATGTATGGCTCTTCTGATGTAGCTTCAGCAAATGCATTTTTTTCTCACATCCACTTGAGGTTTAGGTCGGGGTTATGTTATGTACAGTATGTTATTTTCAAACACAAACAACCGTCTTTCGGGTGAGACGTTAAACCGATGTCCTGACTCTCTGTGGTCATTAAAAATCCCATGGCACTTCTCGTAAAGAGTAGGGGTGTAACCCCGGTGTCCTGGCCAAATTCCCTCCACTGGCCCTTGTCAATCATGGCCTCCTAATAATCCCCATCCACTTGATTGGCTCTATGACTCTCTCCTCTCCACCTGTAGCTGGTGTGTGGTGAGCGCACTGGCGCCGTTGTCCTGTGGCTGCCGTCGCATCATCCAAGTGGATGCTGCACACTGGTGGTGGTTGAGGAGAGACCCCCTAATATGATTGTAAAGCGCTTTGGGTGTATAGAAATACACAATAAAGCGCTATATAAATGCTTCATTCATTCATTCATTCATTCAACAGAGTGTTAATATTTTAGTGCCACTCAAACAATTTTTTTACATGTTTTCCTTTACTTAACCAGGGAAAATCTGCAGATTTTCCACAAAATTTAATAGATATTCCTTACAATTCAGTTTATTATATTATATTATATTATTATATTACTTGGATTATTTTTTTTCTCCATTATTTTTTCCATAAAACTGAAGAAACAACACATGGTCTTATCATTGTCAATGCAAGACTCTAATGTTCCATTGACATTAAAAAAGTCAAGTGCTCCAAAAATAGATTTAAAAAAAATTAAGATGGTTTCTTGGAAATTACAGTGAAACCTACTAATGGAACACAAACAACCACCATTTTCTATCAGAAGAACATATCATCCTTAGGAAAATGATTATTGCCAGATAACATCTGAAGATACCATAATAATATGTTTATTACTCAAAGAACAGGCTTTTGGGAGTCTTCTTGCTGCTTCAACTCAAGTAGGGCAATGTGCAAATGACCATCAAGAGAGGTAGAATATAGAAGAAGAATATAGCAAAAAATACTTTTTGTGAAAGTTTTTGTCTTGATCTACAATGGTGTGATGATCTTTTCTGGTCTTGAAACATATCAGTCTACATATAGGTCGATGACTAAACAAGGTGGTGGCAGTGTACTGTGTTTTTCCCAGGAACCCTTTCATAGCAGGTCTATTTCTCTGCCATCCTATCCCTTCTCCCCAGTGCAATGTTTTGTAACCCAGGCTGGTAGGTGAGCTCAGGTTAAGTCGCTCCTGTCCAAATCAGTATATTGTCCTGCATGGAAGGCTGCGTCTCTTCACGCATGCAGCGTGAGAGTCACGGCTGGGGATGTGAACCCTGCTTAGCATCAAGTCTGACCCCTGGTCGAGAATGTCATTGTGTTTCAGAAGTGTTGTGGGTTAATGAGTCCTTCAGGCAGGTGGATGAGTCTGTCTCTTGGATTATGTGCTCCGTTGAGCCTGTCATTGACACGAGACCCTGACATGACTGCAGGGGGTGGAGGTGGCTTCAGGACAGGTGTGTAGATGAAGCTTCATGGGCTTAATGAAATCAAAGAGTTAAAAGGCATACACATTGGCTGATGTTCTGATATAAAACAAAAACTTTTTTTTGCCATTTTTGCCAAAATTTTTGGTTCCCCAAAGAAGCTTTCAGTAAACAGTTCTTGTTCAGTAAACAAGAACTATTATTTTCTACTATTATTATAAGTTTAAATAACTTTTCCCACAAGAAAGAACCTTTTGTGCAATAAAAAGTTTGTATGGATGTTACAGGTTTTTTTCATGGAAAAAGAACCTTTCATTTTTATGAGTGTGTATATTACCTGTATATACATTTGATGTAAGGTAGTGATTTTTTTCAGTTCTTCATCTTACAGTGAAACAACAAACAGAACCAACAACAAATTCAGATATACACACACATAATAAAAATAAAATATAATGAATTTACAGTGCAAATTATTATTTTACCTCTAATGCAATTTGTATATGTGTTCTGTGAGGTAAGAATGTGCAATAATTAGACTTATTAATAATAAAATGAAATAATTTTATTATGTTAGACTTATTTATTATAATTAATTTGTTTATAATAATATTAAAAGATGTTTTATTTTTTTATTGCACTATATACAGGTTTATACCTCTTACATTTTGTTAAGTATCTGAGATTTTTCCTATTAAATGTATCAGCATTAAGTCATCAAGACACAAATAGCACCAATTCCCAAGAATGGGCCTTATTTCTCAAGTAATAAAATAAAAAAGAAAATTATTTATTTATAATTATTTTTTTTTACTTTTTTATTGCACTATATACATGATTATGTCTCTCGTAATTTTCAGTATCTGTGATTTTTTCCTGTTAATTATATCAGCAGTAATTCATTAAGACATTAATGGCAACATTTCCCAAAAATAGTTGTCTCTATTAAATTAGTTGCTTTATTTATAAGCAAAACTCTTCTATCTCTGCAGCTAAAAGGAAATGTTTGGTGAGCATCCAGCCCTGAACTTTCTCTCTCAATCCAGCGTACTGTGTTCACAGCAGCAGTGGTCAGTTAAGGTCACCGGTGCAGAGGTCAACACCCACATCTCTGCTGTTCGCTCTGGAGCATGACAGTCACCTTTGAGGAGCTATCAAGGTGATGTTTCATGCACAAACATGACCACAAAACTAAGCTAAAGGTGTCAGTGAGTCAGAATCACTTGCTTGGAAACTATTTCTAAGAGCTCTTGGAACCTACCAGGTCATAACAGCAAACTCTTGTGTAAACGTATGAAGTAAATGCATACAGAAAAATGATTTTAGCCTCTTTTGAAGAGTGTGGGTTGATTCCTTCTGTTTGACACACAAACAGCAGTTTGAGGACTTTATACACTGACTGTTGGTGTCAAAGACAAGCTGTTGTATACACAACTGAAGTGGCTTTTTTAATACTAAATCCTTCGTTATTCCTTTTAAAGTTATGGTAACCTTTGTTGTGAAACAGCTTGAGGAGAAATAAGTGAGAGTTAGATATTTACCACTCATGAATGTATTTTTGGCTAAATTCCTGATATTGCTTTCTTAAGAAAGCTAGCAGGGGTCAGTGGAAGGCACAACCATCACCTGAGGATCACATAGAAAGGTCAGAGGTTTGACATTTCTCTCTGTCCATCACTATCAGCAAATGAGTTTCACTATGTTGTGACTCAAATGAGTCACATGCCATCAGCCCAGAAAAGTTCAAGAGATCCTTTAGAGATGCTTGTCAGTTTGTAGCACACCTCTTAAAATCAGGTGGAGGTTATTTTTGATTGTATTGTTCAGTTTGATTCTCCGTAATCCCAGTTTTCAATTCAAGCTCTACATTTAAGTTAATTGTAGTTGAGTTGATACTGCAATATATTGTTTTAAATGAAAGACCTGCATTCTCTATGAATAATGGAGTACTTTTTATATAATAATAAGAGTAATTTTTCATTTTTCTTTTTCAAGAATACATGCCAGCATTGCTGCAGAGGTTGAAGGGGTGGGGGGCCAGCCTGTCAGTGCTCAGACCATACACCGCACACTGCATCAAATTGGTCTGCATGGCTGTCGTCCCAGAAGGAAGCCTCTTCTAAAGATGATGCACAAGAAAGCCAGCAAACAGTTTGCTGAAGACAAGCAGACTAAGGACATGGATTACTGGAACCATGTCCTGTGGTCTGATGAGACCAAGATAAACTTATTAGGTTCAGATGGTGTCAAGCGTGTGTGGCGGCAACCAGGTTAGGAATACAAAGACAAGTGTGTCTTGCCTACAGTCAAGCATGATGGTGGGAGTGTCATGGTCTGGGGCTGCATGAGTGCTGCCGGCACTGGGGAGCTACAGTTCATTGAGGGAACCATGAATGCCAACATGTACTGTGACATACTGAAGCAGAGCATGATCCCCTCCCTTTGGAGACTGGGCCGCAGGGCAGTATTCCAACATGATAACGACCCCAAACACACATCCAAGACGCTGAGGGTAAACGTGATGGACTGGCCAAGCATGTCTCCAGACCTAAACCTTATTGAGCATATGTGGGGCATCCTCAAACGGAAGGTGGAGGAGCGCAAGGTCTCTAACATCCACCAGCTCCGTGATGCCGTCATGGAGGAGTGGTAGAGGACTCCAGTGGCAACCTGTGAAGCTCTGGTGAACTCCATGCCCAAGAGGGTTAAGGCAGTGCTGGAAAATAATGGCGGCCACACAAAATATTGACACTTTGGGCCCAATTTGGACATTTTCACTTAGGGGTGTACTCACTTAGACATTAATGGCTGTGAATTGAGTTATTTTGAGGGGACATCAAATTTACAGTGTTATACAAGCTGTACACTCACTACTTTACATTGTAGCAAAGTGTAATTTCTTCAGTGTTGTCACATGAAAAGATATAATAAAATATTTACAAAAATGTGAGGGGTGTACTCACTTCTGTGAGATAATGTGCATATATATACATATATATATATATATATATATATATATATATTTATACAGTATATATATATAATTTTTATTGTTGGATTAATTGATTAATTTTATGTTGCATCATAGCTATCTAATAGTTCTCTCAGCAACAACAACAACAAAAAGTAAACATGATATTTGTGCCTCTAATGCTTTAAAAAGACTTGTGGAAGATCAAAGTGTAGTTTATTCATGGAAAGTGCCATCCAGCGCAGGAACTGATAGGTCATCGCCTTTGGGCATCTGACTGTTGGTACAAACATCTTTAGAAACTATTGAGGAATGGGTTTAGCACATGGCAGATTTTACATGTGTTGCTGCTGAAGATCATGTCTAAATAAGCTTTAGCAGTGAGTCACGTGTCAGTGTCTCTGTACGGTGTGACGGTTCTGGCCGTGTCTTCAGTGCTGCAGGGCAAGTACATATTCAGCTGGATTATTCACGAGCACTTCAAACGCCGTTCCATCGCTAAGCTCACGCTTTGTTTAATAAGCTATCTCTGCACTAACAAAATGCTAATTATTTATGCTTTTTCGAAAGCAAGCATATTTTTTATCTTTTTTTGGATGGTGGAAGGGGGAGGGGGGATTACATAAATAAGCTATTTCCAAAAGGTTGACGAATTAGAATTAGTGTTTGGCAGAGCGAGTGAGGCGGAGCAGCTTGCAGCGTGGACAGGGCTTTGTAGGTGGCCCATTTGAAGTAATAAATTCCAGGCGAGGAGCTTTCGGGTGGCATTACGGTGGATGGAGGTTTGTGATAATGCCTTTGGCCCCCAGCTAGCTGACCGTGAGATATATAACATAGCATGGCAGAAAATATTCAATTATGCTTCTGATCTTCATGAATGCTTATCAAATGGTATTTGTTTCAGGTCAAGAGGTGAACACTCAGAATAATTTGTGCAGCTCAGCCTGAATAAACAATACTGAATGATTGCCATATTATCAGCTAACAAAAATAAGTTATATGCTAAAGTTATAAAAATAATATTTCAAAATTTTCTCTGAATGTTCAAAATGTACAGTTTTTTTTTTTAAGTTTTAAATATGTTTGTTCTTGGTTATGGGAATGTTAATGGACTGTTTCATTTTATCATTTTTCAGACATTATGAGAATGTTGTTTTTGGATGTTCCCTAAACATTCTGAAATCAGTAGTGACATTTTAAAAAAATGTTAAACGAATATACAACTAAAAAATTCAATAAACAATGTATAAATAATGTTTTTGTGCTAGCATTTTGAGAACAAGGCTAGATAACTTTGATGAATGTTACTGAATCAATGTTAATAGAATATTTCATAACGAAGACCTAAACAGAATGTAAGCCAAAGTTCCAAGAATATAACCTGTTAGTTTGGTTCTTGGTATTTAACATGGTACTTCAAAGAATACCTATGTATATTCTGGTACAGTTTTATTTGTCACCTTTATTAAAACCACAACAATAAGAAAAATTAAATTGTAAATAACTTATAATACATTTTCAAAATTTGAACTTGGAAGTACCACTTTTTGTATTTTCAAAATACAAAAATAAGTTTTTAAAATTTAAATAAATAAATAATAAAGCCATTTTTAATTACTAACTTTTTAAAATGACAACTTTTTAAAATTCACTCTTGTTAGACCTTGTACTAAACAAAATGAACAAATAAATAAATACAGTATGTGTGTCAAATCATATTATGTTAATTAATAAACTTTTTGGTTATAAAGTAATACCTTTTATATGAAGTGTTTCTATGACTATTTCATTTTGTCATGTTTAAAATATCAAGTGAAATCACCAGATTTTGACAGCATGTCTCATACTTATGAATACTCATAAATACTCATGCAAGGTCATTACTTGAATTCATGGGGTCTGTGACAAAATGACACTTAGGGCCCCAGCCCTCATACTGTCATTAGTGTAAAAACATACAATAGGGCCTCCTCATCACAGGGCCTGGGACAACATTCCCAGTTTGTCCCGCCTGACCTTGCACAGTGGTTCTCAATCCTGGTCCTGGGGACACTCAGTTCAGTTCATGGAGAAGATCTGAATCAAGTGTGTTAAATAAGACATGCAAAACGTGCAGAGCGGAGGGTCCCCAAGACCAGGATTAAATAATGTCCACTACAAAGCAATATTATGCATAAAAGTCTGTCATTTGAAGTACTAAAAGGTGCATTTTGCCCCCTGTCCACATTCACTCCAGCAGTTCATTGGGTGAGCGGGACACGTCTCATTCCGGGGCCCCTCAGATCTTCTTAGTGTCAGCGAGAGCACACGCTCAGTGAAATAAATGGGACAACTCGTGACGATTGCACTAATTCTGCAAGATTCCTTTCGTGCTAGGAGCCTCCATGTATCCCTTTGTAGATGAAAGGCTTCCACTTTCTGTCAATGGCCTCGAGCGATGTGAATTAAACATTGATTTTATCAGAAGTTTAGTGGCTGTGGCCGTGCGGAGCGCTGATTCACCCGTGCGCTGGAGCAGACGGAATCTGTTGGAGGAATAACTGGAATGAGGAGATGAGCGAAGCGCAGTGTACGGTATTAAAAAAGGGCAATTAGGAGAGGAAGAGGACAAAGTTGTAGTATTTTTCCTCTAATGTTTGTTGCTGGCGGTTCAGTCAGACAGCAACAAAAGCATTTCCTCTCCCAGCTTCTAATATTCCAGAAAAACTGTAGTTGTATTTTTAGTTGGGTTGGATTGAGAAATTCCTGCCTCTAAGCATTTATTAGAAAGCCAATATCAACACTGTTTACACTCATATGTAAAGCTCAGGATGCAGAGAATAGCGTGGAAGTCTGACCTACTTAATCACTTGAGAAATTCCTAGATTAATTTATATGTAATATAACAATGAAAGAATAAAGTCAAGGGGAATAATAGCTTTGTTGCACATTCTCTTTTGTCCTACCTCATTTTTTTCTCTTGCTCTCTCAAGTTTGTTGTCTGCCCCGAGGAAAAGAAAGATGAAAGTAAAGGAACTCTCTGGGGAATGTCACTGTACTGTATAAGGAAATGCCCTCCTCTTTCCCTTAATGTAACACTGTCCAATTTACATGGTCCCTACACAGTGTACACTGCTCCTCACACACTAAACAGTGTGTAGAAGTTCACTTAACTAGATTTGTTTGCATGCATCTTCACCAAACAGACTTGAAACAGTTGGGTAGAGCAAATTTGAGCAGAACAAAATCTACATATATGGACGTAAGATATATACCAATAAGTGCCACGCATTTATGAGTGTGCATAATGCATCTGCATTTCTTTTCAAAATATTTTATTTAAAATTTATAATATTTCAAAGACATACCATTTAAAAGTTTGGGGTCTGATTGATTGATTGATTGATTGATTGGAACAAAATTAATACTTTTATTCAGCAAGGATGCATTCAATTGCTAAAAAAAACGTGAGAGTAAAGACGTTTATATTGTTTCAATTTCTATTTCAAATAAATGCTGTTACTTTCTGCTCATCAAATAATCCTAAGATAAATGTATCACAGTTTTCACAAAAATCAGCACAACTGTTTTCAACATTAATAATAATCAGAAATGATTCTTCAGCAGCAAATCAGCATATTAGAATGATTTCTGAAGGATCATGTGACACTGAAGACTGGAGTAACGATGTTTAAAAATCAGCTTTGCATCACAAGAATAAATTGATTTTAAATTATATTCAAATACAAAACTTTTATTTCAAATTGTAATTATATTTTCACTGTTTTTTAATTTTATTTGACTGTATTTTTGATTAAATAAAGGCAACAAAAACATATAGAAATGTTTTTAATAATAAACATTGATTTCGTAGCAGAACGTAATGTATTTTTTCTAGTGCTGTCAAATCAATTAATCGTGATTAATCACATCCAAAATAAAAGTTTGGTTTTACATAGTACTGTGTATATTTATATGTATATGTAAGAACACACAACTACATGTACAGGTGCATCTCAATAAATTAGAATGTCGTGGAAAAGTTCATTTATTTCAGTAATTCAACTCAAATTGTGAAACTCGTGTATTAAATAAATTCAATGCACACAGACTGAAGTAGTTTAAGTCTTTGGTTCTTTTAATTGTGATGATTTAGGCTCACATTTAACAAAAACCCACCAATTCACTATCTCAACAAATTAGAATACTTCATAAGACCAATAAAAAAACATTTTTAGTGAATTGTTGGCCTTCTGGAAAGTATGTTCATTTACTGTATATGTACTCAATACTTGGTAGGGGCTCCTTTTGCTTTAATTACTGCCTCAATTCGGCGTGGCATGGAGGTGATCAGTTTGTGGCACTGCTGAGGTGGTATGGAAGCTCAGGTTTCTTTGACAGTGGCCTTCAGCTCATCTGCATTGTTGGGTCTGGTGTCTCTCATCTTCCTCTTGACAATACCCGATAGATTCTCTATGGGGTTCAGGTCTGGTGAGTTTGCTGGCCAGTCAAGCACAGTAACACCATGGTCATTTAACCAACTTTTGGTGCTTTTGGCAGTGTGGGCAGGTGCCAAATCCTGCTGGAAAATGAAATCAGCATCTTTAAAAAGCTTGTCAGCAGAAGGAAGCATGAAGTGCTCCAAAATTTCTTGGTAAATGGGTGCAGTGACGTTGGTTTTCAAAAAACACAATGGACCAACACCAGCAGATGACATTGCACCCCAAATCATCACAGACTGTGGAAACTTAACACTGGACTTCATGCAACTTGGGCTATGAGCTTCTCCACCCTTCCTCCAGACTCTAGGACCTTGGTTTCCAAATGAAATACAAAACTTGCTCTCATCTGAAAAGAGGACTTTGGACCACTGGGCAACAGTCCAGTTCTTCTTCTCCTTAACCCAGGTAAGACGCCTCTGACGTTGTCTGTGGTTCAGGAGTGGCTTAACAAGAGGAATACGACAACTGTAGCCAAATTCCTTGACACGTCTGTGTGTGGTGGCTCTTGATGCCTTGACCCCAGCCTCAGTCCATTCCATGTGAAGTTCACCCAAATTCTTGAATTGATTTTGCTTGACAATCCTCATAAGGCTGCGGTTCTCTCGGTTGGTTGTGCATCTTTTTCTTCCACACTCTTTCCTTCCACTCAACTTTCTGTTGACATGCTTGGATACAGCACTCTGTGAACAGCCAGCTTCTTTGGCAATGAATGTTTGTGGCTTACCCTCCTTGTGAAGGGTGTCAAGGATTGTCTTCTGGACAACTGTCAGATCAGCAGTCTTCCCCATGATTGTGTAGCCTAGTGAACCAAACTGAGAGACCATTTTGAAGGCTCAGGAAACCTTTGCAGGTGTTTTGAGTTGATTAGCTGATTGGCATGTCACCATATTCTAATTTGTTGAGATTGAATTGGTGGGTTTTTGTTAAATGTGAGCCTAAATCATCACAATTAAAAGTACCAAAGACTTAAACTACTTCAGTCTGTGTGCATTGAATTTATTTAATACACGAGTTTCACAATTTGAGTTGAATTACTGAAATAAATGAACTTTTCCACGACATTCTAATTTATTGAGATGCACCTGTATTATGTAAACACAAACTTTTATTTTGTATGCGATTAATTGCGATTAATCAATTTGACAGCACTACCCCCCCCCCCCCCCAATTCATCACTACCTAACTAACTACCTAAATAGATAAATAAATAAATGATTGGTTGGTTGGTTGGTGAGAAGTTATAATGTGTAAGCTCAAAGTTCTTATAAGCAGCCCTGTTAAACCAGTATTCAGTGTCAGTGTCAGTGTTTACTCAGTCAAAACTGGGAATTTAAAGTATAAGTAATGAAATACGTGTGACTGATCATGGAATCAGTCTCATGGAAGATCAGGACATTTGCAAGGCAGACAAGTGACTTGTTTTTCACATCCCTCATTCTCTCACTCACGATTTCCTCCTCCATGTTACCTGCTCAAAATGTTGGTTTTGTGTGCTGTGGTTTCCCTGTCCCAGGGCAGCCCCCATGAAGCATCATGCACCTCTGGCCTATGAATAGCGCCAAAAGCCTCATCTGGGTCAGACTCACTCTGTAGAGACTAAATAATTAAATCCTTATTTTCTCTTCCTTTTCTCTATTTCTCATCTTATTCTCGATCGTTCTCTCTTCAGATCAGCCCTCCCCTCATCTTGTTCTCTTTGTCAAAGGGTAATAACTAAAATGAGTCATGTAATGGAAGAGAAAAACAGAAGCGTAACGTGCCGTTCAAATAGGGAGCTAAGTTTGGAGCTGTTACATAAGCTGTCACTGCTTGGTGTAGACAAATGAGAGAGGGGAGGTAAAGAGAAAGATGGTGAGACATGAGAGGAGGACAAGGAAGAGCAAAGGAAGCTGCTGAATGGTGATGGCTGCAGTGTACAAACTCTCAAAGTATACCAACTACATACTTCAGTTGTGTGGTCTGAGATATTATAAAGGGAATAATGCTAAAAACCACTTGTAGGAGACCAATTGTACACATATGAATGGGAGAAATAGTAACACTTAATATGGTTGACTGTACAAATTGGTTATGCTTTGGAATTAAAAGAGTCGACTGCCTGTTTGTTTACTCTAGAAAATGAATACTCATTAACTGAACCATCCTGAAAAATAAAGTTTTTGCTTTTTGCAACTGCCCCTTTAAAAAATCTACCTGTGGCAGCATTTCTACAAAATTATATTATGTTACTTCTTGCACATTTCATGACACTTTGAATCCTTCACAGATGGACGCTGCTGTGATTTAGGTTAAAACTGCATAAATACTCATATTAAATTGTAGATCTCCTTCTATGGAGGTGGTGCTTATCCACACTATTACGTCATAAAGTGGTACATTCCACAACATGTCGTTTTGGCAAACTGGCTTCAATATAAGCTTTTTTTACACTGAGAAAGCTTTGAGATCTGAAACTTACAGGATGTTTTTATAGTACAGTGACCTCTTATATGTCAAAAAATCAAGGGAATTGTGGTTTCTCAGTTCATGACCCCATTAACAAAAGCAAACGTGAGATAAAAACATGGCAATCATGCCATGTTAGTCTCTGAGCTCTTCTATCATGACTCGCATTTCACAGGGCTCATACTCGGACGCTCCACATTGCAACTGCAGTGCTGTATCAGGTGCGCTACTGAGCAAGTTAACTACACCAGAAAAGCCATACATATGGAGCTGGTTATGTGAAGCAAATGTCAAAATGTATTGGTTTACAAATCATGCACTGTGGTAAATATGTATTGAGGTCATAACACTGTGTTGTGAAAGGAATCACATGAAAATCTGCCCTATAGTAATTATAATTTATGTGAAAAGGAATAAAAGTTGTTTTACTGACGCTAGTATTAATTTCATTTGGAAACTCTAGGCAGAGGCACATTTTTCCAATAAGCCTGTTTTTTGCACATTTTTGTGTAATGTTATTTGAATGTAATTTTTGCCAGTAGTTTTGGTGATGCTGTGTGTTTCCTGAAAATAGATGCCTGGCAGCATTATCAATATCGAATAGATTTGCATTAAAATGACTTTGCCATAAGTTCAACTGTTTTTCGAATAGTGTTTCCAGTGAATAGCAGTATACTTCAAACAATTACTGCTTTGCCATTGTTAATGTCGCTTTGTATTATGTATGCAGCTTTTGTGCCAAGTACATCAGTAACTTGCATTCAGTCTACTTCACCTCAGTTCATGCATTCCTTGGGAATTTAACCCATAGCCTTGGTGTTGCTAGTGTCTAGAACAGGGGTCACCAAGTTCGGTCCTGGAGGGCCGGTGTCCCTGCAGAGTTTAGCTCCAACCCTAATCAAACACACCTGAAGCAGCTAATCAAGGTCTTACTAGGTATACTTGAAACTTCCAGGCAGGTGTGTTGAGGCAAGTTGGAGCTAAACTCTGCAGGACACAGGCCCTCCAGGATCAAGTTTGATGACCCCTGGTCTAGAAGAAAGGTAAAGATAAGTGAACTGAATCAAACATGGGCGTCGGAAGCAAAATAAATGTGGGTGGGTCCTCCCCCAGAAAAAAATTACTAGAGTATATGCCATTTTCTGTAGTCTGGTGCCTTTTAATCAACGGAATAGGCTGCCTTGTTGGCAGGGATTATTTACATTACCTCTGCCCACTAAAGTCACAACATTACAAAAGATGGCTACTTAAGTTCACAGTTTACCACAGTTCCAGTGGCGCAGGTGGTATGCGCGTAGTATTTTTGACGCGAGCGACCCGAGTTCACGTCCGCCTTTTGCCGAAATCGTTCTTCTCCCTTTTCACATCTCATATTATATCAGAAAGGCATTTGTTTTCAATAAAAATAAAAATGAAGGAAATAATCGAAAAGTTTAAATAAACCCCGGAAGTCGCGGAAGTGCAGCAGGCGTGAGTAACTAGTGAAAACACAGAATGGAAGTATACGGACTCTGATTGAGCCAAGTGGAATAGATTTGAGGAAGCACCAGCGTGGAATTCAAGGCTGTAGCTAAATGGAGTTTAATCTATTAGGGCATTCGTCATGTGGAATGGATTTGACTGACGGCGCTCTGAAAAGTGCACAGACAGATTCACTGAATTAGAGACGGTAAAAGTGGGTGGGTCCAATATCATTGGTCTTCAAAAGTGGGTGGGTCCTGTCCCACCCACATACAATGGTTCCGACGCCCATGGAATCAAACACACTCACCTTATCCCTGCATGACATTTTAGGCCTTTTTCATTCGATATTAAAGGGGTGGTTGACTGCTTTTTTCTAGTGGGCTCAGATTTTTCAATGGGCTCAGATTGGTTAGCTGGGCCAGTGTGTTGTGATTTGCTAAACTGCCTAGTGCAGTCCAGAAACGTCGCGCCCCTCGCCTCAGCAGCATGTGCTCTGGTGTTGTATTGTAAACATTGGTGTCACCGCGTCGTCAATATTGCTTATCAATTTGAGCCCGATTGAGACCCAGAGAATATTAGTGAAGAGGATCACGCAGAACCTGTGCAAGCACGGCTCTTACAGGACGTTTCAGAATGGTATTTTTTTTTGTTTGTTGTTGTCTCATACTTTTAGATATGCTTTTATTTGTAAATGCTACTGCTTATGTTAGCTTTTAATATACGGTTTTATCCTGATTTTCCTGATTATCCTAAAGCAGCACAACATGGCCTTGTCCGCTTTGTTGCATTTCCTGGGGGCGGGGTTCTTTTATGTAAATTTCAGGGTTTGTGATGTCACCAACCCGGGAAGTAACTCGTTGTAGTCCCTACCAGCTGTAACTCTAAGCATTAAACTGACATAATTTTAAAAGACAATATCTCCGTTTGCATTGAACTTTTAGCATCGTAACTTTGCAGATATTGTTTATGCTCAAACAGCAACATTACACACTAAATAAAGTTTAAAAACTGAAATCACAATCAATCACCCCTTTAATGTACATTTACTGTATATGTTCAAGTTTTAAGCCCTGACCCTAATTAAGATTTATTTAATCGAAAAAGCATCATCTTTTGTACAATAATATGGATCTGATTAAATTATATATTAACCAAACACTTTACCAATGTGTTTAACAAAATATTGTTTCTTTCAGTCTAGTTACGTTGTAGAAGCTTGTAGCATAGCTAATTTTTAAAAAGAGTAGCTTGACTGCAATTCAACTACTTCAATTTATGAGTAGCTTGTAGCTTGACAAGCTACAGCTTTAAAGTAGCTTCCCCAACGCTAGATGGGCGGCAGAGAGAATCCACTTTGGAAGCTGAGTTTGAAAGGACAAATGGAAAAAGAAGAGAGGGGAGAGAGAGAAAGAAAGAAAGAGAAAGGGAAAGGCTTACCTTCTCACACAGGGAGGCTTTCATTAAACACAGTCATCTTTGGTAATAAGCACTTGAAGACTGATCTCTCCCATTGCTTCCCTCAGGTGCTGCATTACCATAATGGATTCTCACTGCAGCACGGTATTAAAGCGTGGAGGCATATTCCAAACTCAACGCAAATGCAACTTGTAATGCACATTATCCCAGCTCAACACATTAGATGTCATTACTAGAGCTGGAGCAGACAGCATTTCGTCATTATCTGCTGAAGTGTTCCACGGGGAAGAGGAAAGTGAAGGAAACGCACAAATAATTCTGGAATCGGCTGATTTTTTTTCAATCAAAGTCTGTTAATCAGTCTTTGTAAACAAGATGATTATTAATTAATGATAAAGATAAAACTATATTGCTTTTAAGCTCTGATATTGAGAGCTTAATACTAATATTCATTTTCTGGTTCCCCAAAGAACCTTTCACTGAACAGTTTGTAAAAGAACCTTTGTGTAAAGTATGTTTTTTATAATCTGAAGAACCTTTTTCTATTATAAAAAAAACTTTCATAAAATGGAAATGTAACATGGATCAAGATGTTGTCCATAGAGCCAATAATGCACATGAACATTTATTTTTAAGATGTGTATATAAGTTTAATCTTTAATCTTAGTCACTATATCTTTGAGGAATCTACAATTGCTTGGTCATAAACAAGTAAAATGGACAAATGGTCAGTAAAACCTAACTGTGAGAAAAAATAAAAGCAAATGAAAGGTCATTTCACTACTCTGGAATGTAAAATTTTATATTGCATAGCAAACATATTCAGTATGGTGGATAAAAATGTGAGCACTGACATATTTCCATACTATACATTATGATCATGATGTATATGAGGAAAGACAGAGCAATGTCATTGATGCATTATTAACAGAAGATTTAAATATTCCTATGTCTCAAATATTCAGCTGTAATTAAACTGTCATGTGACTTTTTGAATCAGCCATGTGAAAATGTTCACATTCAGACATTTTCAGAACTAAATTTTGGCCACAAATGTGATCGTTGGCCTTAAATGGATTAATTTAACATCCATCACTGAGTAGTTTTGACATGTGCCGCAGTTGCAAAGGTCTTTGGGTTGTCTTAGCAATGGTTTTAGAGTGTAGACGTGTGCGTGTATGCATGTATGGGAGTGAAAATGTTAAGGTTTGTGGAGTTAATTCCCAAGCAGAGCCTTTAAATGACTCATAATGCTGATATAAGGACACTTGCTGTGCTCTTCATGAATAAGAAAAACAATAAAGTGCAGATAAATGTTCCAGAGTAAGAAAATAGAACAAAAAAGCACAAGCTAACTACGTATGGATATGAATATTTGATCATTTATCTAAGCATGCAAAAGAAGGCAATCTCTCTTATTTTAGCGAGGCAGACAGAGTTTCCTGAAGAGAGGAATGGATAATTCATCACATTTAAGAAAATACAGAGAAAGACTTAGAACGAGAGCAGAGCGAAGAACTAAGAGCAAAGAAGGGTTATAGAAAGTGGTTTTTCAGTATTAACTTGACACCGAAATTGTCATAACGCTCTTATAGTGACTTGATGTAAAATGTTATTACAGCCAATCTCAATTAACACAACAGACTCGAAGCATCCACCTGCCTCAATAACACACTTTCTACTGGGACTGTGTCGGCACTGGGAATTATGGCTACATCGAGCGCTCCATCTTTCCTGTGACAGTTTTATGAAAGATTCATGACACCGGGTAACACAGCATAAGCTCCACTTTCAGGCCTTTAGTCCCGAGGCTCCAGCAGCAGGAATAGGCAGAATTTGTTCTACAACACCAGCACAAGCAGAACTGCACTGCTGGAAATAAGTAACACATTGCACAAGTTATGTGCCTTATATTTACAATAATGGAATTATTTCAGCGATTGTACTTTGTTTTTAGACATTTCTATACATTTGTACACAACTGTACCGCACTCTTGAAGCTGAAATTACACACAGACACACACACACACACACACACACACACACACACACACACACACACACACACACACACACACACACACACACACACATTTTATATTTCTTAATATTCATGTTAATATATTAAGTATTAATTATGCATTCAATGATGTATTAGTTGTTTCAAATGTGATAGTAAAGATTATATTGTTACAGTTATATTGTAACAAAATATTTCTTACATTTTCTATTCATTAAAGAATCTTGAAAAAAAAGTTTTTAGAATATATAATAATAACATTATTAAAAATTCAGCAATAAGTCAGCACATTAGAATGACTTATGAAGGATCATGTCACACTAAAGACTGGAGTAATGATGCTGAAAATTCAGAAATTTTATAAAATAATACGAAGAGTTGATTTGAAAAAACAGCTAACTCCATTTTATAAATTTTCATAAATCATGTTTTTTATTGTGTTATCGTGTTTTTATTGTGTTACCTGTATTTTTTTAGTTATTATTATTTAATCAAAACAACCGAAATGCAATTTGATTGATATTAATTGGAATACAGGATAAAAAAACATGATTTTTGAACATTTTTATAAAGGGAGTTATCTGTTTAGAATATATAGAGAGATAGAAATAGAAAAATTGAATAGAAAAATATGTTTGAAATAAAAATACTTTATTACTATATATGATTTTAGAATGATCAGAGTTTCTTTTATGGCTTTACATTTTTAATAACCTTTCATAACCTTTCATTTAGTATGTCACTTAAATAGTCAATTAATTTGAGGTCACTGCAGGTATAATAATTATAAAAGAATTACAACAATTTTATATTGAAAATTGTAATTAAATAGCTATGTTAAATAGTTTTAGGTATGTTTTAGGTAATATGTCATACTGCAGGACACTGCAGTCCCTGCCACACAAAATGTCAGTTTATTAATCAAGCGATTCAAGGTAGAATTCAAAGTCAAATCTCAGACCGCAAGCCAAGCCACCTTTATCTCGCTCAAGGATTACTAATATTCATGCTTTGTGTGTCTCCCCATCCCCAAACTCACTTTTCAAATCGTTCCTCTGCTCCTGATATTAAGAATTCAGTTCGAAATGACTTGGCATCTAAAGTTAAGTGCAGAGAAACGTGTGGAGACAGATGACACATTGAAAAGTTTAATAGAAATCTTTTGAGACATCTTGTTGTTGTTGTAATGCAAATGCGCGCCATGCTGCTAGTAAATAAAACAGACTGAAAAAAAGCAGAAAACAGGAGCAAGTGTGTGCGTGCCCATGCCGATGTCCGTAGGCAAGACTCCAGGCAACATGCCCCGTTTGGCGTAATGCAGGAGAGCGGTGCCGAGACGGCGCCCCGTAAGACCTTCTCTCACTTTCTCAAATATTCAAATTCCTTTCTTTGTTTTTCAATCAGTCACACCATCATCGCCGTACCTGGGAGAGGAGCCACGTTCCTACCTTCTATTGTACCTTTGTGCCTCATCTGTCAAAAAGTATCGCTCTTTCCTTGAGGTTTGAGGAAAGCTGAATCGTGATTTGACAACACAAACTATTGTTATGTTTATTTGTTTACTTGTGAAAGGAGCGAGCGTTTGCATATTCGCATTTCTGTTGTCTTTTCGTGGTTTTTTGTTTATTGCATTTTCTTTTTTTGGTAACCCGCCTAGTTTTGGGTGGATCATATGTCGAAGAACATTTGACAAGGATTGTTCTGCATGCCAAAGCACTTATATTTAAATAATGAACATGAGAATGCATATGTCATCTCACGCACTGCACAAATCCATATTGTTGTTGAAAGTTTTTTGACCGGCTCAAGGCGGCAGCATCTGAAACTAACGCTACAGTGGTACGAGATATTAATGCATTATAATCTCAGGCCTGTAACAGGAAATGTGATGGTTAATTGTATATTTCAAAAGCCTTAATTGCTTTAATTCCCTGTAATTAATCAGTAATTGCAGCAGGAGTGCTTTTCACAGCCTAGCTTGAGATGCATAGACCTTTCCAATATGGAAACGCATGAATATAGATGAGAGGCAGACCACAGGAGCTATATGACTAGTCTATATTTAGGAGTTTAAAAGCTGAATCTCGCCAATATGTGGTCCTATTTATCATTTATGTATTCATTTATGATGCAAACGCATAACTTAGCATTTCAAACTGTGCTGGCCAGGCTGGGTGCCGTGCAGTTAATGTTTTCTTGAGGCTAAATGAGCTAAACTGAATACCTCCCCAACTTTTTCTCCATCGCCCCCTTGAGACATTCAGTGTGGGGAACACCTGGTAGGTTGGTCCCTGTCCACCCTCCCATGCTGAAAACCCACAGCTCCTACCTACAGCCCCCTGCTGGGTTCCACGGTATAATTTGAGGTTCCATCACTGTGGCAGATGTTGAGTAATTGCCGTTCTATAAATGGCAGTCGCGCAGCCCATCTGCCCAGAGGAGACACCTGGAGAAGAGCGGCACGCTTAGCTCCTGAGTGGGAGACTTGAGGACTTGTTGCTGTGATGAGCGCTGAGTCGCTTCCCCAGATTGCCGGCTGTGCAACTTTATTTTACAAACGCCAGAAACTTGCTGTATACTCAAGTACACATGCTGTTGTATTATACATATGAGAAGAATGCAACATAGTCAGTGTTTAAATGCTTCTATCCTGGTTTAATTCAATTATAAGTAAACCTTTTATAGGTTGATTCACATAAAAACTGTAAATGCTGCTGGAGCCATTAGGCCTAAATTGAAGAATTGCATATCAAATTTCCATCCATGTGGATTGTCAAATACTCAAGAACATATTATTTAAATAAAATCAAATAGATGCAAATAGAAAAAAATATAAATGCAATTCAAATACATAGATCTTAAATTTAGGCCTAATTAAAAAAAATTAACACTTTGAAAACACTTTGACATTCTAGCTGGGGGTCCTTTCCCAATACTCATCCCCTCTGACTCCTAAAAATGCCCCATTACTCTCCACTGTACTGTCTAAAGGCCATAAAATAATATGAAATTTTATGATGTAAACACATCTCTGTATGACTCAGCTAATGGTGCAAAGTTTGAGCCTGGACTATCAGTTTGGAGGGAAACCTGTCTGAAAACAGCCATTATTACACACTTCACCTCACAGAGGTGATAGACTTCAAATGTCTGGCGACACTTGCAACGCTCAATGCATCACACATCATTTAAAAAAATATTCAAATACAAAACAATATTTTTAATTGTAATTATTTCAAAATAATAATGTTTTACTGTACTTTTGATCAAATAAATGCAGCCTTTGTTGAGCATAAATACTTATTTCAAAAACATTTCAAAATCATAATTATTGCAGACTTTTGACTGGTAGATCTTTCCCATGTTTTAACCTATCCACATGCACCCATTAACATGAATGTTAATCAGATGTTTTGACATTTGAAACAAATGAAAGATGGAAGCACAAGGCAAATAAATACATTGCTTTTCTTATTTGATATAAAGCTCTGTTCCGTGGGCATTTCATCAGCATCTGCATTATGCAACACTTTAGTGGCTGATATAAATTCTCAGCATACTTCCCAGGGTTTAAAATGGAAATAATGTGCATTTACATTTAGTCAGTTCCTGCTGCTCATACAGGGTAATATACTGTAGGTTGATAAATGTATGTATCTTGCTCAAAGGCTTATACATACTTCTAATATCACATAAATATTCAATTACATGTGTAAAATTAGATTTTTGAATAAATAAAAAAAACTGTGAGTGGTGCTTGACCATACACATCCTGCTATTACAGTGTTGCTGTGCAGGGAGGGTGTTCTGGATGGTGTTCTGGGGAGTTGTTAGGATGTTCTGTGTAGTGGTTATATATAGTAGTTGCTGGGTGTTCTGGAGTGGGCAGTTGCTAGGGTGTACTGTGCAGTTGTTAGGGTGTTCTGTGCAGTTGCTAGGGTGTACTGTGCAGTTGTTAGGGTGTTCTGTGCAGTTGCTAGGGTGTACTGTGCAGTTGTTAGGGTGTTCTGTGCAGTTGCTAGGGTGTACTGTGCAGTTGCTAGGGTGTACTGTGCAGTTGTTAGGGTGTTCTGTGCAGTTGCTAGGGTGTACTGTGCAGTTGTTAGGGTGTTCTGTGCAGTTGCTAGGGTGTACTGTGCAGTTGTTAGTGTGTTCTGGGCAGTTGCTAGGATGTACTGTGCAGTTGTTAGGGTGTTCTGTGCAGTTGCTAGGGTGTTCTATGCAGTTGTTAGGGTGTGTTGAACAGTTGTTAGTGTGTTCTGGGCAGTTGATATGGTGTTCTGTGCAGTTGTTAGTGTGTTCTGGGCAGTTGTTAGCCTGTTCTGGGCACTTGCTATGGTGTTCTGGGCAGTTGTTAGCCTGTTCTGGGCACTTGCTATGGTGTTCTGTGCAGTAGTTAGTGTGTTCTGGGCAGTTGCTAGCCTGTTCTGGGCACTTTCTATGGTGTTCGGGGCAGTTGCTAGGGTGTTCTGTGCAGAGTAGTTAGTGTGTTCTGGGCAGTTGTTAGCCTGTTCTGGGCACTTTCTATGGTGTTCTGGGCAGTTGTTAGCTTGTTCTGGGCACTTGCTATGGTGTTTTCTGCAGTTGCTAGGGTGTTCTGTGCAGTTGCTAGGGTGTTCTGTGCAGTAGTTAGTATGTTCTGGGCAGTTGCTTGGGTGGTCTGGTCAGATGCTAAGGTGTTCTATGCAGCTGTTACATATGAAAAGTTACAGTTACAGTTGCTGGGCAGTTGTTAGGGTGCTCTGTGCAGTTGCTAGGGTGTTCTGGGCAGTTGTTAGTTTGTGTTGAGCAGTTGTTAGTGTGTTCTGGGCAGTTGTTAGGGTGTTCTGAGCAGTTGTTGGGGTGTTCTGAGCAGTTGTTAGAGAGTTCTGAGCAGTTGTTATGGTGTTCTGGGCAGTTGTTAGGGTGTTCTGAGCAGTTGTTAGGGTGCTCTGTACAGTTATTAGATAGTTCTGAACAGTTGTTAGTGTGTACTGGGCAGTTGCTATGGTGTTCTGTACAGTTATTAGACAGTTCTGAACAGTTGTTAGGGTGTTCTGGGCAGTTGTTAGGGTGTTCTGAGCAGTTGTTATAGAGTTCTGAGCAGTTGTTAGGGTGTTCTGAGCAGTTGTTAGGGTGTTCTGGGCAGTTGTTAGAGAGTTCTAAGCAGTTATTAGGGTGTTCTGTACAGTTGTTAGAGAGTTCTGAGCAGTTGTTAGAGAGTTCTAAGCAGTTATTAGGGTGTTCTGTACAGTTGTTAGAGAGTTCTGAGCAGTTGTTAGAGAGTTCTAAGCAGTTATTAGGGTGTTCTGTACAGTTATTAGAGAGTTCTGAGCAGTTGTTAGGGTGTTCTGCGCAGTTGTTAGGGTGTTCTGTACAGTTATTAGAGAGTTATGAGCAGTTGTTAGGGTGTTCTGGGCAGTTGTTTGGGTGTTCTGTACAGTTATTAGAGAGTTCTGAGCAGTTGTTAGGGTGTTCTGGGCAGTTGTTAGGGTGTTCTGAGCAGTTGCTAGGGTGTTCTGTACAGTTATTAGAGAGTTCTGAGCAGTTGTTAGCCTGTTCTGGGCACTTGCTATGGTGTTCTGGGCAGTTGTTAGCCTGTTAAAATAAAATGTACTGCGTTAGGCTAACCAAGGCTTGTCATAGCACTTGCATGTTGTTGCTCTTTTGTTGGTTGTGATTGCTTCTAATGTCCTCATTTGTAAGTCGCTTTGGATAAAAGCGTCTGCTAAATGACTAAATGTAAATGTTCTGGGCACTTGCTATGGTGTTCTGTTCAGTTGTTCATGTGTTCTGGGCAGTTGCTATGGTGTTCTGGGCAGTTGTTAGCCTGTTCTGCGCACTTGCTGTGGTGTTCTGTGCAGTTGCTAGGGTGTTCTCTGCAGTAGTTAGTGTGTTCTGGGCAGTAGTTGGTGTGTTCTGGGCAGTTGCTCGGGTGGTCTGGTCAGATGCTAAGTTGTTCAATGCAGCTGTTACATACGAAAAGTTACAGTTACAGTTGCTGGGTGTTCTGGACAGTTTTTAGGGTGTTCTTCTTGGAAGTTGGTTAATGGCCCAATCTAAAGAGCCCACCTGTAAGTCTCTAAAATATTTTGGCTCTGATTCCTTAACTCAGCAGATGAAAATTTAAATCCGGATCATTTAGAAAAGTATTAGCAAACCTCTCCTCATTCATGCCAGGTACCATTCATGTCTGTAGTGTAAGACGGGTTAGTTTAACATTTCTTCAACAAAGTTTTCACCCTAAACATAAGCACAACAGCTCTAGCGCTCCTGCTTGTCCACAGCAGAACTGCACGTCTAAGGCATTGTGTGTGGCTATCTGTGTGTGGGCTCTAGTTTCCAGAGGGATCCCTATCCCATTACTTTTCTAACAGGAGAATCCCTCCCACATAAAACACCCCCACTCTCAGCTAATCCTGCATCTTTCCTTCGTAGCTCCATGTTCATCCCTTCATCCAGTGTGCTCTTCTTTCATTAATTCCCTATTAACACCCACCCCCGTCCACCCACACCCACACTCTTCCACTTCACTTCCGAGTTTCAAGAATACTCTTACTCTGGTTTTCTGTGTTCAGTGATTGTGCAAGATTCGTTTTGTCACATATTCTACTTCACATGAAAAGACCCTCTTTCCGTGTCATTTTATCGCAGCTGTCTGTGGGGCGTTAAAAGCGATCCTCTTGTGTTAGGCCAGCGCCGTCTCTGTCCTTTGTTTCTGGGTTTCCCGTCGCAGCAGATGCCAAGCAGATTTATATCAAGCAGTCACACAAGTGGAAAGCTTTCTCAAAGGAATGATCTTCCTCAGAATGATCAAATCTGATCCGATGAATTATTAAGCTTATAAAACATCCTGTAAATCTGTTGTAATGAGATCAAAAGCGCAAGCTTCTGTAATCGTGCCTCAAGAACACAACAGCATAATCCGCAACACATCGGGGTCATGTTTTTAAATGCGCCGAGATGCCGTTTAGCCGCAATGTATGCGACGAGCTGGTTAAGAAGATGCGACTCGCGTGATTTGCATGTTGTTATGCATGTGTGCATTGTTTGCAAATCTGTGTTCTAATGCTTGCTCACACGCTAAAGAAATCTCCGGCGAATACAAGGGCACAGCAGCTCCTAGACAGAGGAGAGCTTTAAGGATAATTATGGATTAAGCCTATGAGCTGCTTTCAATATCAAAACTTTTTTTTCCCTGTCCTACTTAGAGAACGGCTGTCAGTAATAGAAGTTAGTCATCCAGAGAGCCATTACCAATTCACAAGGGTTGGCGAGAATCGAATTATGCCGTTGAATTGATTCCGCAATCCAAGCAGTTTGACAACATAACGACAACAAGGTCGTATTTATACCATCTTTTAACATCCCGTGACTCTTCACTGGCTGCGTCATCGGTTTGGGTGGGTATCATTACAAGAAACAGGCCCTGGTGGCTCGGTTCGGAGTTGGTGAGATGAAGTGGGTATGAAAATCAAGCTTTGTTTTATGCCTCAGCAGCATGAAATGAGCTGCTATTTATACGACGGCTCAATTGTGCGTTCGCGCTTGCCTGAGACAGGTTGGAAAAGGTCAGATGTGGCAATTATGCAGGTGTGGTTTGAATAGAAGTGCGGGGCTGGTGATTGGGGGCTTGCGCGCTGTTGGGGAGGTTGAACGCGGAATTTGCAGGAACTGCGAGCGCACAGCGAAATGGCAAACATCTTGAGCATGATGAGTGCTCATATTTTTACACTAGAGGGAGGAGATGTATAAGTGTTTCGTGATTAGGGAAGGGGACTGTATTGTTATGCAGAGAGCTCCGGCACAATGGTATCGATTAGAAAGCAGTAAACTCAGTTTAGAGAAACAAATCACAGACGCAATCCTCAAACACTCCATGCACTCTCAAATTACCTTCTCGGCACACACACTCGCACTACAGTGAGCAGGTGATAATGAGCCATGGATTCCTGTGCATGTGTCCGAAAACACACACACACACACACACACACACACACACACACACACTAAAAAAATCACTGTAACGATGAACTGTGTCTGATAGTTATGTTTTTTGTAGGTACTTTCTACTTTCTTTTATTTGATCATCATTTGACCCAACCATTATCAGCACTGTAAAATAGGCATATCCTATTAAATTTATATATATATATATATATATATATGTATGTATGTATGTATGTATAATCTTAATACCAATCTATTGGAGGTGCCAAAAACCGCTTTATACCTAAAAAAGCACAGATAACCACCATGATAATACAGTTTGCACAAAAGAAAGCCACATGATGAATGAGTTCATTGTATATGACCATGAAACAGATGATACATATTTAGATAATACACAACACTAAAATAATGCAATAGATATTAACTAAATAACAGAAAATAACCCATAAAGACCACAATGTACATTACTGACAACAAAAATAAGAAGAAACATAATATTTATATAAAAAAATAATCATATGTTATCTGTCATGCAATGAATGTCCATATCATTTTTTATGGTAATTCATAGAATTTACTCACCAATATATATATATATATATATATATATATATTTAAACTAGCATTTTTACAATATTTTTACAGTATTAAATTTAAAACAAAATTTACAAAATGATCTTTAATTTAGAAGTGCACAATATATATCAATACTATATGAGCCATATCAGGCCGATATTAGATTATTTAAAAGTTTTTTCATGATAATTTCACATTTAACATGATTGATTTTAGTTTTAGTATTTTAATTAATTTTGACAAAATTTTATAAAATTTTCATATCGGCCATTTATCAGTCTGAAGAAAATTTCCTTGTCAAAAAAAGACAGAGCCCCAAAGTAAACCTACCTATTACATATTCACCATGGACCAATGGTAGTTTGAAGGTGTTCATCATCCGGAGCTAATTTTTCAGGATAGTTGACTATAGCAAGTCCGGAAACTTCGTTTTGGCCAGTCCATTCTTTGATTTTCCTTGAGAAGAAAAATAAAATATATTTTGAGTAGATAAAAATAAAACATTTTGATGAATGTGGGTAACCAAGTCCCCATTGACTTCCATAGTATGAAACAAACTATGAAAGTCGATGGAGACCAGAATCTGTTTGGTTACCAAGATTCTTCAGAATATCTTTGTTTGTATTTGACAAAAGAAAGAAATTCATACAGGTCTGGAGCAACTTGAGGGTGAGAAAATTATGATAGAGTTCTCTCTTTTTTGGGGTGAACCGTCCCTTTAATTGCAAAAGTTTTGAAAAAAAAAAAGGCTATTCAAAGCATAATTTACAGGAAAGAAGATGTGTTTGTGCTAACAAAACATATATATATATATATATATATATATATATATTTTACATTGAAGTACTAATTCAGGGCTGTTTAAAATGTTTGGTTGTTTAGTGAGTTGATGGCCACTAAAATGTGCAAAAATTGTTCCTTTAGGGGTACAACAGCTTGTCACTGGGGCAGAACTTTCAAAGGGACACTTTTGTACCTTCCTTACCCTTAGAGTAGTAATATGTACTCTTGTGGTACTATTATGAACACTTCATGGGTAAATAAGGTACAAAGGTGTCCTTTCGATGGTACTTCCCCAGTGACAAGCTGTTGTACCCCTAAAGGTACAATTTTTGCACATTTTTTCCGAGAGTGTGTCAGCTCCCATGAGTCTCATCTGCTCTACGTGACACTTAAGTCCCATCCCCATCACTCCTCAAGCATCTCGCAAAGCAGTGCTTGTCATCTGACCAGTGAACGAGACAGTCACTCACTTCATTGTTCACTAATTACCGTTCCCCTTCTGTTACATGTCGCATATGTGCTGTACTATATATAAACTTGCTCACAAGGGGTTCAAGGCGAAATAACTACTTTCGACAGTGCTGAATGGCAGTACTGTGGCTTGTCATTCTGCTGTAATAATTCTGATTGTCGGAGTGTGGCACTGATCCACCCATTGTATAGAGGAGCCTGACACTCATAATCACATAGTCTCAGCTAGTATAAAGGCATGACAGGCCTGTGATGTCATTGTTTCCAAGGCAACACTTTATTTGAAGAGTCCTTAATAAGTCCTAGAAAATGTTAATTAGTCATGGTCATGAACTTGACATAAGAAGTTGAAGGCTGATGACTGACTTAACATTGTTGTGAAGCACAGCATCAATCCTCTTGTGTGGTAGATAGTCTACATTTACTTGACACTTGTATCCCAAATGTGTTACAGTAGACTTATTACAAGGGCATCCTGGGGTTAATTGCCTTGCCACTTTCACATTGTTGATTGATCATTATTAAAAGACTTGAACCTGCAACCTTTCCGTAACCAGCCCAGATCTTTAACTAATAGGCTGCACCACTGTTTCCCAACCCTGTTCCTTGAGGCACATCAAAAGTACACATTTTGGATGTCTCCTTTACCTGACCCATCTATTTCAGGTTTTAGAGTCTCTACTCACGAGCTGATGAGTAGATTCAGGTGTGTTTGAGTTGTGGCCTAATGGTAAGAGAGTCAGACTTGTAACCCAAAGGTCACGGGTTTGAGTCTCGGTACCGGCAGGGATCGTAGGTGGGGGGAGTAAATGACCAGCGCTCTCTTCCACCCTCGATACCACGACTGAGGTGAGACCCTTAAGCCAGGAACCAAATCCCCAACTGGTCCCCAGGCACCGGGTGTGTGTTCAAGGTGTGTGTGTGTTTGTTTGTTCACTACTCACTGCTGTGTGTGTGTGCACTTGGATGGGTTAAATGCAGAGCACAAATTCTGAGTATGGGTCACCTACTTAGCCATACTTCCTTTCCTTTCCCTTTCTTTTGATTTGGAAATGTTTGAAAATGATAGTTGGTGTGCCAGCAGGAACAGGGTTGGGAAACTCCAACCGTAAGTGTTTTTTAGAAATTAAATGTAGCTATCAAGGTTTTTTTTTTTTTACACATTCATTAGCTTTAAGATGCAAAAACAAAAATAAAAATAAAAAAAGCTCGCACACCAGTGTTGGGGGTAACGTATTACAAGTAACTAAATCAGATTACTTTTTTCAAGTAACTAATAAAGTAACGGATTACTTTTTAATTTACATGAAAATATTGAGTTAGTTTTTCAAATAACAAAAGTTACTTTATTTTCCCATTTATTGACTGGCAGCTCTGTCACCATGTTGAGAGAAATCAGGAGTAAGTGTGTGATGTGTAAACACGATGATTACTGTAGTTCTAGACTAAATGTGAACATGCATTTACTCATCTCACTTGCAAATGCAAACTCGGAATATGATGCAAGCCTGCAATAATTAAGTATGTTAAATAATACAAATATCCTTTATGTATTTAATTCCATTTTATTAACCAACGTCATTGCTACTGACCTTTGATAATCCAATTCAACCATAAGAATAATGAAAAATGACTTTAAATAAACATAATGTTTGTTTTACATTTGTTATTATTGCTGAAGAGTGTTGAACTTTCTTCTCCTGCATCCTAATCTTCAGTTGAGAAGTTGTTTGACCTGTTCCCTCTACTGTAAAGATGTGAATTTGCATTTCCTTACAATTAATATCCGAGTATAAAAACAGCCTCTTACCACTTCCGTTATTTGTTCTTTCGGCATCCCTCCACCTCCCCATCTCCTCCTTTATGCATATTTATTTCATTTATCCTTCTGTCTATAAGGGGGCTATCGGAGCTCGAGTAGAATAGTCTCTCTGAGCCCTCCATTGCATACATCAAGCCAAATCTGTTTACCACTAATGCTATGATTATATGGGCACACGAACTCGTGAACTCACATTAGCTTTTTTGCACCCTTGTAGTGTGTGGGCCTTTCACCTTTTTGGATCATCATTAAAAGACTTGAATCGTGGCTTATGCACATAGACATTTTGACTTTTTTTTAGGTGCAGTGACTTTTTGGTAATTTCTTCATTAGCTTCAAGTGCCACAAAAGTTATAGTATCAGTAAAGGCAAAGTATTAGTCTTGATATTCTGGTAACTAGATATCTGGTATCTGGTACCTAGATATCTAGATAGATACTAATTTACATTTATATTTGTGTTTTATCCAAATCATCTTACATTGCATTCAGGCTAAAAAAAATGGTAACACTTTATTTAAAAACTTTAGAATGTATTATAAAGGGTTATTAAAGGGTAAAATGCATTATAATTATTCATAATTTGCATTGTAATACATTATATCTTGTCATAAATAATTATAACCAAATTTAAAATGCATGGTATAACAAAGAATTGATAAGTGAATTAACACAGAAGAATTAACACAGTTAATGTATTAACTGTGGTTACAATTATTCATGAGATTGTACAGTGCATTATAAGGTGCATTACAAGGCATAATTAATGCATTAAAACTACTTTTATAATGCATTATACATAAAGGCTTTAAGTAAAGTGTTACCAAAAAATTTTCAGTTCACTCAATCCCTGGGAATTGAACCCATGACCTTTGCATTGCTAGCACCAGGTTTTTGAGCTACAGGATACCTGCATGATGTCAATGAGATACTTTCACCTGTTTTATAGAAGTTGACTTTTAAGGCCACTTAAACTAACAGAGAATTTTTTGAAAGCACCACAGCATTTACAGTTTTCTGGAAATCAGTCTATAGTCCTATTTGGAAGGGAATATTTCTCCCAGAGGACATTAGAGAAATTCGTGTTTCACAGACATACTTTGTGATTTAAATCCTGTCCAAATCTGCCAACTCTGTGTTCTTCTCACACAAAAATTCCAGAGCAAATTACTGTTTTTCAGCAAACTCATTGGTCCTCTGAAAAATCTGATCGCCTCCGAATGTGAATGTTGTCTGTGCTTGCTGATATTTTATTATCCCATCGGTTCTCATCATGTGTTTTAAAAGTCTATATTGAAATATTGAAAGTCATATTACTTCTTCTGACGAAAGCCAAATCACAACAACTTCTGACTGGCTATTTTAATATCAGCATCAGGTTACAAAGGTTAATAATAAGCTGCCACTTTTATGAATTTATGTGAAGTTTAATTAACATTAAATCAAAATAATTAATTAAAAGACACAAATATGTCATATGTGATACATCCAATCACAGCACATGACTTTCTGTAATGGCCAGATCTAGAAAACACACACTCCCATCTGTGTAATAAACACAGGGATGTTAGTCCCATCTGAATTGGTACACAAAACCACAAAGGTAGGGTAATAAAACATGTAACTGTAGTTTAGAAAACTTGTCCCATCCGAATAGGCCTTATGAATGGCTCATTTATAGTCCTCTCTGCATATTAAACTGGGATAGGAAAAGGTATTTTAACATCGTAAAATGTAAGAATGTGCAAGAGTGATGGGTAATGAGTGATGACGATGGAGGTTTATGGATCTCAGGTGTTGGAGAACACTCAATGCAATTAAGAGGAAAGTTATTGTGCTGCATAAACATTTTCATACCTGCATCCGGACTCCCTGAATGAGTCACGCACACAAACGCTGAGACGGAGAGAAAAGTGGATGTGCATGAGGAAGACTGCCAGTTGACATCATTATGAGGGATTCCTAGACTACTAAACTTAAGTTGGTCAGACAAAGACAGAGTGGAAAGGAACAAAGAAGGAAAAAATGGACTTAGAGAGGCGCAGAAAGGTCAGATTGAGAGGACAGAAGAGGGTGATGTCTATGATGACTGGTCTTGACTTTTAGAGAAGGTTGTAATGGTGTTGATGGAACACAGCCAAGACAAAAATCACCATGACTGTTACTCTGTCATTATTTACTCACATGCATGGCATCCTGAACCTGTATGGTTTTCTTTCTGAAACACAAAAGGAGATATTTTGCTGAACTTTCTGGCTGTTCTTGTCTACACAGTGGTGGAATGGGGACTGGTAAAGCTGAGCTCCAAACATATCAAATCAGGTTTGATGTTAGTAGATACGTTTATAGCACCCAGATAATCTGTTTATATCCAGATTTATGGCTCAAAAGCCATAAATAAACACTTCAACCAACCTGGTTGAGCTCGATCTGAATGAAATTTGAATGGAAAGGGTCAGTGTAGACCTGAAAATAATCTGATCAACAGGTAAAAAATAAACAAAAACCCATAAATACTTGAATCTGAATATTTTCTTTAAGAGTTAAACATTCCTTTTGCACATGTGCTGCCATTTATATGACATTGTATGTCATATAAATGGCCGCAGTGACATGATGACTTTACCTGTTGGCGATGGGCACTTTTATTGAGAATTCCATCATATTGTGCCTTGCATTTTCTTCCATTCATAAGTAATATGACTGTCCAGCCTTTGTATGTCTAAAGTCTTTACTTTAGCTCTGGTGGCATTATTGCAGTGGCATTCTTTACATCTAACCTGATGAAATATTTTAGATCCTGAATGCAAATTAGAACTGAGTGCTATAATAGAGGGGATAGTTTTTAGCGAATACCAGTTTAAATGTTGTCCTTGTCCTCAAAAGAAATGGGAAGACTTGGAATAAAGTCACCAGTTGACTATATTGATGGTGCTTTTTTGCCATCATTGGGGATTGACAACCCTAGCTCTCATTCACTTTCATTGAATGGAATGATTCATAATTCCATAGAGGAAATTCCAGTAACATTTTATTTTATGGACCAGTTCTCACTATTAACTAGTTGCTTATTAACATGCATATTACTAGCATAGTGGCTGTTTATTAGTACTTATAAAGCAACCCAATACCTAAAGTTAAAACTACCTTACTGTTAATAAGCAGCAAATTAGGAGTTTTTTCAGGGAAAACGCTTAGTTAATAGTGAATATGTGATCACTATTCTAAAGTGTTACTGAAATAAATTCCTGTCACACAGACAGTAGTGCATAGCGCAAGCAACTCCAAGGCCATAGGTTTGATTCCCAATGCATGAGCTGATGTATATGTACCTTGAAGTTGCTTTGGATTAAAGCATCTGCCAAACGTGTGTAAAGTTAGTATTGTGGATTCGGAAAAGCATCAGGGCGAATAAATGATTAATTTAATCTTTCATTTTCATTTTTTATTTAATAAGCTGCTTTTAAATCCATTACTTTTGAATGCACTATCAAGTAGAATCATTTTAACATCCTCAAAGCTGAAGCTGCAGAATAAATAAAAATCCAAAGTCTTTGTAATGACATACAGCTGGACAAAAGTGTGATTCATAGTGGATTCACTGACCATCTAAACATTCCCAGTGAATGCTGGCCGTGCACCAGTTTCAGTGAGAGCTTGATGTTTTATTAAGAGAAGTCTGCTATAGCTTTTCCCATGCAAACTGCTAATCAACAACATAAGACCTCTCTGGCACATATGTCCTCTGCTCTTCCCTGTATGAAGCTGCTGAGGTAAGAAGATCGAGTTTTCCACTTAGTGGAGCACAAGGACTCCCACCCTTTTCCCACAGTCATCTCAGCGGTGTATGTGTGTGTGTGCACACGGACGTACCTCTATGCACCTTTAAATACGCAGGAGCTAAAAGCACAATTTATAAACAGGTGTTTTATGTGTGTGAGCATGCAGTCAGAGGCAGCAGTACACATCTATGTTAACAAGTGGTCAGCAAGGAAATAAGATATAAATACTAATGTTATTTCCAACCAAATTATCAAATTTGCCTGGTGGGAAGCAGCAGGGGACTGCAAGATGAAACACAAATGGCCTTCGTTATTTCAAACCAGGCCGATTCCGCCTTGATTTTCAGACCCTGGTGTTTCATTCCTCAGTAGGCCCTTTGTAAGGATGTAATTTATTTCATACCGGGTTCGGATTGAATAGTTATACGTTTGCTAGCGGCTACACCCTATTAGCATAATTTCTCTTGAAATGGTTCTGAAATTGCCGCGGAACTGACAAGTCATTCGCTCCTTGCTCTTGTATTCGTATTGTCGGAAGAAAAAGAAAATATGTGTGTGTAACTAAAGGGTACTAATACAGCGAAAATGGTGATTTTGGAAGTGCGTTAATGACAGTACTGTGCCGCTCTGATGCCTCGCACACCTAATTCCTTCACAGGACACAGTGGTTCGCTCAGCCGCCCTGCTCATTATGAAATACCTCCTGGTGCTTCAAACCAGCTTCATACATTCACGCACACACAGTGTCACTTCTCTGATTCTCTCGGTTTAACACAATACACTGTTAGATCCTTACAGCGCTGTATTCGCTTTTGTCTATACGGCCTGAATCAGGTCTTTTTGACAGTGAAAAATGGAGGAGGTTTGTCTCTCACTGCCGTTGTCTAGTTAGACTAAATGCAAACTTCCTCTCTTTCTTGTCTTTGGGTTGTCTCAGACAGGAAACATGTTTTAGACTGCGTGTCTTTTCTTTGCTTTCATCAGGTAGACACTTCCAGCACATCTGACGTGAAGTACTTTTGAATAACTTGAAGAACTCACTTCCTCACTTAAGGATGTTGACAAAGAGGAATCACTTTGACGATGATGACCGCTAAGTAGTGCCAAACAGTCAGACTTCACTATCGGCATGAAGTCTGGTCCACGTTCAGGTCAGGTTGAGGCAAGTTTAGTTTGTATAGTGCCTGTTTTGCTAGGTCGTAGAAGATGCAGTGGACTCTGTGACACCGTGATTAGTAGGGCTCATTCATTGTAGTTTTTGTTTTCTGATTAAATTATATGAAAATGTTTCCAATAGTTCATCATAGTCATCAATTTGTATCAGTTTTACTTTAAAATAGGGTAATATGCTATAATATTGACCATATGCATAAGTGCCTTCTTTTTCAGCTTTGGTTCTGTGTTTTTTTCCCCATTTATTTTTCACATTAGGCCTTAGGCCCAGAACCAAACCAACCAGATATGAGGAGAATAAGAGGTACCAGATATGAGGTACAAGACTGTGTACCTATCGGCTTTGGTGAGGGAAAGAACTACAGTCCCATATGAAGCGCTGCAAATGTCAATCAAATTAAAAGTGATGGAGAAATATAAAACTATTAATTTAAAGTTGTTAATTGTATCTACAGAAACAGTACATTTTAATTGTATTGCATATTATGCACACAAATTTTAAAGTATTTTGAGAGCGTAGGGAAACCAGCTTGTTTACAGCATTTGCGGTGCTTCTTGGGAATGGGCGGAGCTAAAGAGCTTGTTTGGCCGCTTTGCTCTCTAATTGTTGGAATTTTCTGGACAGCATCATGGGTAATATAGTTTCCACCAAGAATTTGGCTATTAAAAATTTGTTGAATTGGATCTAAGTCAAGTCAAGTCAAGTCACCTTTATTTATATAGCGCTTTTAACAATACAGATTGTGTCAAAGCACTTAACAGTATCAAGTTGGAGGATAGAGTGTCAGTAATGTATAATAATAAGATTAAACACTCAATTTTCAGTTAAGGGCGTTTCATTATTGAATTCGGAGATGTCATTGTCTAGCTAAGTTTTGTTTAAATAGTAACTGTGAAATCAAATTTACTATAATCGCTAGAAATTAAGTGTCCCCAACTGAGCAAGCCAGAGGCGACAGCGGCAAGGAACCAAAACTCCCTCTGAGACAGAATGGAGAAAAAAACCTTGGGAGAAACCAGGCTCAGTCGGGGGGCCAGTTCTCCTCTGGCCAGGATATTATTGTTTATTCATTGTTTACTTATTGTTTTAATTACATTTTTAAATGTATAAATGTATTATATTTCTATTTTTATATTGTTGCAATTTCTAACAATAATAGTATTATGTAGTTAGGTATTTTATTATTATATTTTTAATTATTTGTTTTATTTTTAGTTTTATTGTATTTTAGTCGAGGTCTTCACTGGGGATATGTCTCTGGGGCTCATCGCTGACGATCAGGGCCGCAGACATCATCTCCCGGCGCCGATCCACCATCTGATCCGGACACGGACTGAGAAACAGAATAAGAAAGAAACAACTATTAGCGTAGATGCCAATCTTCTTACGATGTAACGAGTACATCGTGTGTTATGGGAAGTGTTCCCGGTTCCGGTTGATCTAATTAATGCAGCCTAACAATCCTTTAACGGATTTGAATAATAGAAGTGTAGTAGTGTGTTAGGTGTATGTCAGGTTAAAAAGGTGGGTCTTTAATCTAGATTTAAACTGACAGAGTGTGTCTGCCTCCCGAACAGTGTTTGGTAGATTGTTCCAGAGTTTGGGCGCTAAATAGGAAAAAGATCTGCCGCCCGCAGTTGATTTTGATATTCTAGGTATTATCAAATGGCCAGAGTTTTGAGAGCGCAGCGGACGTGAAGGACTATAATGCGATAAGAGCTCACTCAAGTACTGAGGAGCTAAACCATTTAGGGCTTTATAAGTAATTAACAAGATTTTAAAATCTATACGATGTTTAGTAGGGAGCCAGTGCAGTGTTGACAGAACCGGGCTAATGTGGTCATACTTCCTGGTTCTAGTAAGAACTCTAGCTGCTGCATTTTGAACCATCTGTAATTTGTTTATTAAGCGTGCAGAACAACCACCCAATAAAGCATTACAATAATCTAACCTTGAGGTCATAAACGCATGAATTAATGTTTCTGCATTTGACATTGAGAGCATAGGTCTCAGTTTAGATATATTTTTAAGATGAAAAAATGCAGTTTTACAAATGCTAGAAACGTGGCTGTCAAAGGAGAGATTACTATTAAATAGCACACCTAGGTTCCTGACTGATGACGAAGAATTTACAGAGCAGCCATCAAGTGTTAGACAGTGTTCTAGGTTATTACTTGTGGGGGTTTTAGGTCCGATAATTAACACCTCTGTTTTTTCAGAATTTAGCAGTAAGAAATTACTCGTCATCCAGTTTTTTATATCGACTATGCATTCCATAAGTTTCTCAATTTGGTGTGTTTCACCAGGCCGTGAAGAAATATAGAGCTGAGTATCATCAGCATAACAGTGAAAGCTAACCCCGTGTTTCCTAATGATATTTCCCAAGGGTAACATATAAAGCGTGAAAAGTAACGGCCCTAGTACTGAGCCTTGAGGAACTCCATACTGCACTTGTGATTGATATGATACCTCGTCATTCACTGCTACGAATTGATGGCGGTCAGATAAGTACGATTTGAACCATGCTAATGCACTTCCACTAATGCCAACAAAGTTTTCTAGTCTATTCAAAAGAATGTTGTGATCGATAGTGTCGAACGCAGCGCTAAGATCCAGTAGAACTAATAGAGAGATACAACCACGATCAGATGATAAAAGCAGATCATTAGTAACTCTAATGAGAGCAGTCTCAGTACTATGATACGGTCTAAATCCTGACTGGAAATCCTCACAGATATCATTTTTCTCTAGGAAGGAATGTAATTGTGAGGATACAACCTTTTCTAATATCTTTGACAAAAAAGGGAGATTCGAGATCGGTCTGTAATTAACTAGATCTTTGGGGTCAAGTTGTGGTTTTTTAATGAGAGGCTTAATAACAGCCAATTTAAAGTTTTTGGGGACATATCCTAATGACAATGACGAATTAATAATAGCCAAAAGAGGATCTATGACTTCTGGAAGCACCTCTTTTAGTAGTTTAGATGGAATAGGGTCTAACATACATGTTGTTAGTTTAGATGATTTAACAAGTTTATACAATTCTTCCTCTCCTATAGTAGAGAATGAGTGGAATTGTTCCTCAGGGGATCTATAGTACACTATTTGATGCGATAATATAGCTGACGGCTGCATGGTTACAATTTGATCTCTAATAGTATCAATTTTGGAAGTAAAATAGTTCATAAAGTCATTACTGCTGTGCTGTTGGGAAATGTCAACACCTGTTGATGCTTTATTTTTTGTTAATTTTGCCACTGTATTGAATAAATACCTGGGGTTATGTTTGTTTTGTTCTAAAAGAGACGAAAAGTAATCAGATCTAGCGGTTTTTAAAGCTTTTCTATAGGATAGAGTACTTTCCCGCCAAGCTAAACGAAATACCTCTAGTTTTGTTTTCCTCCAGCTACGCTCCATTTTCCGGGCTGCTCTCTTTAGAGTGCGAGTGTGCTCATTATACCACGGTGTTGGACTCTTTTCCTTAATCTTCCTTAAGCGTAAAGGAGCAACCGTATCTAAAGTGCTAGAAAAGAGAGAGTTCATAGTTTCTGTTACATCATCAAGTTGTTCTGAGCTGTTGGATATGCTAAGGAATTGAGATAAATCAGGAAGATTACTTGCAAAGCAGTCTTTTGTGGTAGAAGTGATGGTTCTACCATATTTGTAAGAAGGAGTTGAATTTACAGCTTTAACTATATGGAGTTTACACAAGACTAGATAATGATCTGATATATCATCGCTTTGCTGCAGAATTTCAACACCATTAACATCAATTCCATGCGACAGTATTAAATCTAGAGTATGATTTCGACTATGAGTAGGTCCTGAAACGTGTTGTCTAACCCCAATAGAGTTCAGAATGTCTATGAATGCTGATCCTAATGCATCTTTTTCATTATCAACATGGATATTAAAATCACCCACAATTAGGACTCTATCTGCAGCCAGCACTAACTCTGATAGAAAATCAGCAAATTCTTTAATAAAGTCTGTATGGTGCCCTGGTGGCCTGTATACAGTAGCCAGTACAAACGTTACGGGGGATTTATCATTAATACTTTTTTCTCTAGATAATTTTATATGAAGCACCATTACTTCAAAGGAGTTATACTTAAAGCCTGTCTTTTGAGAAATACTGAGAATGTTGTTATAAATTGTAGCAACACCTCCCCCTTTGCCTTTTGGACGTGGCTCATTTTTGTAACAGTAATCTTGGGGGGTAGACTCGTTTAAAATAATGTATTCATCTGGTTTTAGCCATGTTTCTGTCAAACAGAGCAAATCTAGGTTATGATCATTAATCAAATCATTTACAAAAAGTGCTTTTGTAGAAAGGGACCTGATATTCAGTAAGCCAAGTTTTATCAATTGTTTCTGTGTATTGTAAACATTTTTTATTTGTTGAACATCAATTAAATGGTTACTCCTAAATTGGTTTGGACGTTTTCTGTATTCTCTAGTTCGGGGAACAGACACAGTCTCTATAGTGTGATATCTAGGTGAAGGAGTCTCTATGTGCTGAGAATTAACTGACTTCTGTGACGTGAGGCGGCTAGCAGACGGTCGGTTTAGCCAGTCTGTCTGCTTCCTGACCTGGGCTCCAGTTAGTCAAGTATGAACTCTAAGACTATGTGCCAAATTTCTAGAGAGAATAGCGGCACCACCCCAGGAGGGATGAACACCATCTCTTTTCAACAGGTCAGGTCTGCCCCAAAAACTCGTCCAATTGTCTATAAAACCTATGTTGTTTTGCGGGCACCACTTAGACATCCAGCCATTTAGTGATGACAGTCTGCTATGAATCTCATCACCCCGATAAGCAGGGAGGGGGCCAGAGCATATTACAGTGTCTGACATCGTACTTGCAAGTTCACACACCTCTTTAACATTATTTTTAGTGATCTCCGACTGGCGAAGTCGAACATCATTAGCGCCGGCGTGGATAACAATCTTACTGAATTTACGTTTAGCATTAGCCAGCACTTTTAAATTTGCCAAGATGTCAGGCGCTCTGGCTCCCGGTAAACAATGGACTATGGTGGCTGGTGTCTCTATTTTCACGTTCCGTACAATAGAATCGCCAATAACTAGAGCACTTTCATCAGGTTTCTCAGTGGGTGCATCACTGAGTGGGGAGAACCTGTTTGATGTTCTGATCGGAACGGAAGAGCGGTGTTTTGACCCGCGACTATGCTGCCTCACAGTCACCCAGTTGCCCTGCTGCACAGGCTCTACCGGAACCGAACAATGTACAGGAGTCCCTGAGCTAGTCACATCCAAAGCAGTATCTAGAGCCCTCACATTCTTACTATCCTCAACTAAAGTTTGGATGCGTGTCTCTAGTTCTAAAACCTTCTCTGTCAGCCTAACTATTTCCCTGCATTTATCACATGTGAATCCCTCATCGCTGACAGAGAGAGATAAACTATACATGTGGCAGACAGTGCAAATAACAATAGCAGGAGAAGAAGCCATTACTCACCGTGATTGATGAATGATACCAACTTAACTTACCACTTACCACTCCACTTACCACTTACCACTGTTGTTTGATGAACTCGTGAAAAACGGAGCGAGAGAGAAATGAAAACGGAGCGATTAAAAAGAAAACAATAATAGGCGCGAATAGCAACGCGAATGGAACCGCGAGTGACAAGCTAACCGGCTAGCGAATGCTAACGCGCTGCACTCGCGGTTTTAAAAGCGAACGATCAGATTAGTTTGATAGATAATACCAGAAATATGGTGGGAATTAAGTTATATATTATTACTTTAAACAACAGACAGTGAAAGTAAGGTAAATATTCAATAAAAAGCGGAGCTACAATCGCAAACCTCTCAGCAGTACAACAGACAGCAACAGACTGAAGCAATCGATCAGCAAAACAGCTGTTTAGCAAAACAGCTGTCATCTAACAGATGACTTCAACAAAAGCGTAATCGATTAACAATCTCTGAGCTCACAACAGGTCTATATTTAATGGTTTGTCAGTTATTGTTAAAAAGCAATTTCTCTGGAGAAAATTAATCGAGTTTTTGCTTCTATAATTTGATTGTTGCGCTCTATAATCATGACATCTAAAAATATGTTTTTTGTACGCTTTTCCTTGACATCCCCACACTTGTATTTTGAGTGTGATTCATTGCTAAAAAGAGAGAAAACATACAAACAAATAAATAAATAAACCGTATAATAACACTTCATTATGAAAGTCCACTTTAGACATACTACTAACTTAACTTACATTTCAACTAGAAGTAAGTTGAGTATTAGTAGACTATCTGCTTAATATCTGCTTACACTTCATTTGATGGACCCCCACAAGCAAACTACTGACTATAAGTAACTTTGCAAGTGCATGTCTACTAACCCTAACCTAACAGTTTACTAATAGAGTTTGTTGACAAGTAGTTGCAAATAAATGACTGGTAGTTGACATGTACTGTAGTTAGTTGAATGTATAAAGTGGATTATCAAAATAATGTGTTTATCCAAATGACCAAATGATAAAGTAAAAAAATGAATTTGATTATCATGGCGAAAATAATTCTCAATAGCAATATTCTAGCAGTATCTAAAATAAAATAAAATAAATAAATGGATAAATAAACAGTGTTTTATCTATCTATCTATATATCTATCCAACATCCATTCATCTATCCATATTTATGTCTGTCTGTCTGTCTATCTATCTATCTATCCAACATCCATTCATCTATCCATATTTATGTCTGTCTGTCTGTCTATCTATCTATCTATCCAACATCCATTCATCTATCCATATTTATGTCAGTCTGTCTATCTATCTATCTATCTATCTATCTATCTATCTATCTATCTATCTATCTATCTATCTATCTATCTATCTATCTGTCTGTCTGTCTGTCTGTCTATCCAACATCCATTCATCTATCCATATTTATGTCTATCTTTCTATCTATCTATCTATCTATCTATCTATCTATCTATCTGTCTGTCTGTCTGTCTGTCTGTCTGTCTGTCTATCTATCTATTTATCTATCTATCTATCTATCGCCATTATAATTATAAAGTGAAAATCTAATGTTTTGACAGCTATACTCTAAAATGACATTGTATTTTTGTCAACAAAATTAACATTTTATTTGATGAGAATATAACTATATTCAAACATTTTCTATATTAACTTAAACACAGTAGATATGCACCCAAATAATTTGTTTAGATTCAGATAGAGCTCAATCGGACTGAAAAGGCTTCATGTAAACACCACAATCAATCCAATTGAGCTCTATCTGAATTCATTTTTGATCTGATTAGAAATGTTGGTATAGACCTGAAATAATCAGACCAACAGGAAAAAATTTGCATGTACTGTAAACACTTGAATATATTTTCTCAATCTGATTCATAAATACATTGAGCACATGTGCAGTATACCCTGATGCATATATTTACATACGTTTAATGTCATACAAATATAAAAAGCTCTTTTGACATATAGGAATGTCTATGGCACAAACAAATGTTTGCCATGCCAAATTAGCCAGATTCAATGATCACTTTCTTTTCACAAACAGCCTGAGAATTATGTTTTTGGGTGGACTGATAAAAATTGTTGCAACTGGCATGTCCTGGATTGGAAGGATGCTTTTTTTTTACCTTTATTTGACAGCTTAGCCAAGAGCAAAAGATGAAGAGAGAAGGGATCAGGATTGGGAAAGGACCATGAGCTGGGAGTCAAACTCATACTGTCCTACGGCCAGTACTTGAATGTCTTTAGCACTGTTTAGTCTTAAGTTAATAAAAACAATGCACAGATGTTCAGCTGTCCACCAAAACAGCATACTGTACAGCGATGACACTGACTGGCTGGTGCAGATGTGTGGAGAATGTGGCATGTTCTCGCCATTTCTGCCACAGTGTCTTCCATACTATTGCCTTGTTCTCACATCCCTCTATATTTAGGGCAGACCGATCATTTTGGACAACATCTCAAATTAGTCTTTATTTATTTTTTTATGTCTTTATTTTTTGTTCCCCCACCCCTGTCCTCATTATTTCTGCAGACTTTAAAAAGCAGAACAAAAGAATGTATGCTTCAGTAATCACTTGTCACCCTTTCATTTCCTATCATTCTGTGTCAAGAGAGAGATTTTGAACAAATAAAGAAGTTGGTTTAATCTTCGGGGACCAAGAGATAACTTTCATTATAGATATGAGCGCAAAGACTTCTTTTGGCTTTTCATTCTTCCCAAACATTAAAGCAGACAGACATTATAATCCAATTAACCAGAAGGAGGGAAGAAAAAAAGCAACATTAGATTCATTAAAGAAAATAAAATCAACTGTAATCGCTGCAGAGCCGTTCCTAACTGATGGCACGCTTGCAGTTTCACAGATCCGATGCAAAAAAAAAAAGTGCATTTGCCATAATTAATTTGGAAGCTTTTTGATAAGTGGCATTGACAAGGAGATTATTGGTTCAAATGAGAACAATTTCTGCTTGTCTTCACGAAGCTGGCACAAAGTTGATGAGGAGGCAGGGGAAATACAGTCTTATTTTCAGACTCCCTTGGGAAATGAAATATTGTTTTTTAGCCAACAATAAAGATCATCAGATGAGAGGATAAAGTAATTACTGCTGTTTTAATTCTCCTTTAAATTAAACTGCGTTTTCATAACAGACTGCCTCAAAGGAGATATTTTTATAGGTGCCGAAGGAAAGGGAAATTAAACGATTCGTAATTAAAGTTAAGATGTTTATTTTGCGGGAACAAAACTTTGCCTTTGTAATTTGCTTGATATTTATTTAGTCGGCCAGAAAGACATGCTTTAATTGTTTTGAACCTTGCAATCAGCATCGAACTGACCTTCGTAATGTGACTTTGTACATTTGTCTTTGCAATGTGCCGAAATCTTTCATGACGATATGCTTACGGTAGTATGGGAGCGATTGAATCGTGTCTATTATTGTGAAGTGTGGAGCGCTCAAGGTCTGTTTAAGCTCTCGAAATGACTCTCCTTCTCTGTAGCATTAGTGCCATTATTTATAATACTCTTAAACAACTTTAGGCATTGGTGATTTTTTTCGTAGTGGCCGTAATTTGATTATTTTAATGATCTCATTCCACACTGGGGACTCTTGGTGCCTCGAGGGAAAGTCATGCTCCAATGAGTCGCTCAAATGTTTTATCAGGCCAAAGATAGTCGTGTGCTAGATGGTGATGAGTGGCTCTCTGTGGATGTTGCCTTATTGTACCCCTTCCCAAAGTGTCTTATAATATCACATTTAAGTTAATTTAATATATTGGCATGAAAACACTTTGTCATCTTGCAAAGCTGCATTATGGCGTCTTATAAGTCAAGTGCCAAAGGGGTGGAAACTTCTTATGTTGTATGAATTTATGTTTCTCATGATCGCAGAAAGGCTTTCGCTTATAATTTGCTTTGTAGACAAACATAAATTATGCCTTTTATGAATGTCCTACAAAACTTTTTTATTTTTATTTTATTTATATAATTTTTAAATGTGAAATGGAGCAGATAGTGATGATGGAAATTATTTCAAGTGTCAAACATACTGTATATAGGTGGTTATTGTTAAATAAACTAAACCATAAAAACAGTTTTGTTACTTCAAATAAGATAAATGATAACTGAAAATGAAACTGAAAAATAAAATGTTAAAGCAAATACTTTTCTCAAAAACATTCTCATTTTCATTTCTTTTCGTTTAACTTCATGAAAAAAATAACTCAAATAAAATTAATAAAAATGACAAAACCACACAAAATGAATTCAATATTAATTCAAATGAAAACAGAAAATATTAAAATAAAAACAAATTCAAATTATTAAAGGGGTCATATGATGAGATTTCAAGTTTTCCTTTCTCTTTGGAGTGTTACAAGCTGTTTGTGCATAGATAAGATCCCTGAAGTTGCAAAGACTAAAGTCTCAAAACCAAAGAGATATTCTTTATAAAAGTTAAGACTCAACCACGCCCCCCTAAAATGGATCATTTAAACACACCCCCACATGTTTACGTCACTGTGTGGGAAGATTTGCAAAACACCGCCCAAATGTATACGCAAAGAAAGAAGGCGGAACTATTACTCTCGCTGTAGTATTGTTACTGCCGCCGGCGCCATGTCCTGAAGACGCTGTGTTTCGTTGTGAAAGCAAAAGTACTTTGTTTGGGCTTCCAAAAGAGGACACAACCAGAAATCAGTTGTTATGTTGTATTTACAACACTGTTCCAGAACAGTTCAACCCAAATATAGAGTGTGTGCAGCGCATTTTACGGAGGACTATTTCCTGAACCTGGAAGAGTAGCCTGCCAGCTCTGCACAAAGGCTGTTTCTGTAAAGTGGGGCAATTCCAACTTTGCAAGAACAATCTGGCGCTTCTGACTCACAGCCTGTAAGTACGTTTTCTTATTTAAAGAATTTGCCACTGACTATTCAAACGCGAGTTTTGAGCTGAGTAGAGTGGCGCTTGTTGTTTGTCGTTTCTCTGATCTTGTAATGTTAAAAAGACCATATAAGTCATTATAAACAGTAATTATGTCCCCACTGAATGCAACAAATGCCTCGTTTATAATGGGTTTTATTGTTTTTGTGTCATCGCGCCAGGACACGCATCACAATACGGTAATGGGCGTAACATTTCCGTCTCATGCTTGAGGTATTCGGCCAATCACAACACACTGGATAGCTGGCCAATCAAGAGCACGCCTCGTTTCTCAGAACGATGAGCTTTGTAAAAATCTACACGTTTCAGAAAGGCGGGGCATAGAAGAGCAACAATAATGTACAGTATGTGGGAAATAATGTGTTTTTTTAACCTTAAACCGCATAAACACGGTGCATTACACCAAATACACAAAATAATGTTCCTTTTAGCAACGTCATATGACCCCTTTAATAAAAAACTATAATAGCTTTTAATTATACTAAAATAACACTGATATGAACACCTTAAACACTGTTTAAAAATCATCCCAGGATGATTCCCACCTTTCATTTGTTTTATTTCATAGTTACTTTCATTAAAAGTTATAGATGTCAAATTTTTCAATGGTAGTGTACTTTGGGTTTCAGTAATTCATTTGGCATTATTAGACTTTATGGTGTGAAGTTACAAATTGTAATAATGCTTAAATTAAAAGAATAATTTGTACAATCCTGGCCCTTTATTATATTATTAAATAATTGCATAAAAAAGCTCAACTAATTTAGAAATGCATGAATCATGATGAATCCAGAAGGAAATTGCCTCCAGAAGGAAATGTGTTTGGTTTGTGTTCCTCAGAGAGAGGTTAATGAGGGTGTGAGAGGATGGATTTGTTCCAAATAACTAACATGCTTCACGTTAACAAACTGGCTCTGTTTGAAAGTAGACATGATTTCACCGTTCTTCTTCTCTAGCTTTTTGGAGAAGTGGTTGTCTTTACCTTCTCATAGACGTTTGACTTCTGTTTGACTTGTGCGGTAAGAGGTTCAGAATCAAATGTGACTGCTGTTTTGCTAACTTAGCCAATGAATTAGACCGTCTTTTCAACCACATTAAGTTTTTCCTCAAAATAACATGCATTGTTTCCTGCAGTTGTGAGTTTACAACAGTTCTATGATCCATTTAGGGCTGCCCCAACCAAAGATTTTCCTAGTCGACTATCAGGTGTTCATGTAACATTAAACACTTTTTTATAGTATTTACCCATTCAGATGCAGCTTCTGTGCCACCTTTGCAGTGAAAACAGCTTTGGAAAGAAAGCAAGTGTTCTCATATGTGGCTGGGACGCTAGTTAATGTGTCCAAACCAGCGGCGTGAAGCAGTTCTTCGAAACACAGCATCCAGCTCGAGGCTTTCCACATTCACAGCGCTAATGTTTCCTTTCATCCTCGTGTCCTCACTTAACACATTCACCCCAATATCTCAGCTCACCTGATGACTCATTGGTTTCAGAGCCATCGGGCCTTTAAGTCATTTATGAAAACAACATCTTCTGGATTCGGGGTTGCAAAGGTGTCATACGGCTCTCCAAAATCATCACAGAATCACTTTCCTTCTGAGATGATGACAACGCAGTCGATAAACAAACATTTTCCCCTCCAGACCTTTACCTTCATAATCTCATCCATTTACAATGTAATTTACAGCTAAATCTAGTCAGGGAAACAGTAATTGTTTTGTATTGGATTTTAATGAGTGCGAGGTGAACCCAGACACCTCTGTACGTTGTAACCGTCTCTTATGACAGACGACTAAAAGAGAGAGTTATCAGTGCGGTTTCCATTTCACCGCCGATTCAAAGAGCACTATAAAGGGCACGAGCCGTGGCTGACGATACCCGTGTTCATGTCACTGTGTTATTAACTAGTTATCAAAGGCTTTTGCCTCACCTTTCCCGTGGATCAATGATGGTGCAATTAAAAGGTACTTTTCATGAAGCGATCTTAATTATAAGTTATGCTGAAGTCATAAACTCGCTCTTTGTAACTTTCCCTCCTGTTCTCCTGTCACTCCAGGGTGAGCTCTCCTCCTTAAATTATTCATGAGTAGTAGCATGTTAGGATTATACTCGTTAAAAAGTAATGAGGTACTGCGATAATAAAAGGTTGTCTTGTATTGTTTTACTAAGTGTCTCTCACCAGTGGAGGTAGTTGCTCGCCTGCGGCTCTTATGAAAGGGATTTTGAATCTTGGCAGGGAAAGAAAGGAAAACCAAAAGAGCGGCGAGAAAACCCGAAACGTGCATCCTAACAGATGCAGAGGCACACAGCTGTTGAAACAGAGAGGCTAAAAGCTGTCTTGAGCCGTGTGCTTTTTTTCCTCTTTGAACTGAGAGATGATCTGAGGGGCTTATGCAAAGGCCCGGGAAACTGATGGAAGCACAGAACGCCTTTGCTTTCGCGATGAAGCGATTTGAGCTCCGATCGCATGTGGTGAGGTTGATGGTGTTTGCAGCCTCTCATGTGACCTGTCTTTCAGTGTGCTGAGTTATTGTGGTCTCAAAAGCAGGAACTTTAAATGTACCTGGAAAATGTAATCAAAAGGATTTGATTGCACAAAATATTCATTCCTATCCACTGCACAGACTTCTCAGTTTCCTGTAATTAAATTGTTGTTCATGTATGTTTTGTTACTTTTACATGTCATACATATTGCATGTCATATATGTATATATAGTAATATACATTCATATATATATACAGTATATACACTAATGGTCAACAGTTTGGAATAATTACGACAAGGCTGTTTAAACAGTAATATTATGAAATATTATTACAATTTAAAAGAATGTCTAATATGTAAAAGAAAATATATTAAAGAATCATTCTAATATGCTGATTTGGTGCTCAACTATTAATAAAGGTTCTTGTTATTAATGGTGAAAACAGGTTTTGCTGCTTAAAGGCATTGTTCACTCAAAAATGAAAATTTGCTGAAAATGTTCTCTCTCGCAGGCTATCTAAGATGTAGATGAGTTTGTTAGTTCATCAGAACAAATTTGGAGAAATGTAGCATTACAGTACATCACGTGTTCACCAAAGGATCCTCTGCAGTGAATGGGTGCCGTCAAAATGAGAGTCCAAACATCTGATAAAAACATCACAATGATCTGGAGAAAGTGTTATTATGGATTATAAACTTGGCCAGAAGTGACTGTTTAAAGTTAAATTGTCTTAATGACGGATTTGTGTTTTACAAACAGGCAGCTGTTCACTTCACAAGATGTTAATTGATAGATTGGAGTTATTGTGATTCTGACGGCACCCATTCACTTCTGAGGATCCATTGGTAAATCTTAATTATTCCAAACTTTTGAACAGCAGTGTAAAACATTCTTGAATTCTGTTCATTTTTAAATGCAGCTTTTCACTCAAATTGTTATGATGATTATATCATTTATAATGAACTGATTAATCAATTATTTTATAGACCTATTATATTAGAAAATAAAATGGGTTTTAACACATTGTCTATTTTTTTACGGCTTTTTGCCTTTATTATGGACAGCTGACAAGAAAATGTTGACACACACACACACACACACACACACACAGGGAGAATAGGGTCAGGACTCAGCTTAGATCAGACTTGAAACTGGTTTCCTTCTGAGAACAACAGCTCGTTATATGATATGAATAAAATGCTCCGCTCTGTTCCACTGCTCCAACACACTTTTGTTTTTATGTTGACACCAGCAACAAGTGAAATTACTCATACTTTTGTAATTGGTGAATAAAATCTACAAAATAGACATTTTAATATGGAATATTCTCTAGAAGCAGAACTATCGAATTTATATCATTAAAAAAATCCAACTCAATGTATCATTCCAGTTCTCTAACATTTTCCAAATATGCCATGATTCATTTGTGATGTCTATTTTGAACATTTAATTTGACTCATCGGATGCTTTGCACGTGTAAAAATGGGCACCGAGGAGTGTAGGTAATGAATACTAAATCTAGAGATACTTTAATTTATGAAATTGAAAAAAAAAACAGCTCTGTAATAATGTTTGTTTGATGAAACTGAATACCATCTGAGGTGCTGAAAAGAATGATTCAGTTTTCTTGTGGACACTTCACGTGTTTAAATGTCAGCGAGAGGCTTCGAGGCTGTTTGCACATAGTCAGTTTTGGCAGAACACAGGATATTTTTAGGAGATGGAAGGTGCTCCCAAATGTCCCCCCTAACGAGTATTCAACACCTCACACACTAATTAAGTATTAATTACTCCCAGATGGTACACTTAACCCCCGCTCTATTTCTGGGTCTCTGTGGATGATTAGGCAATACTGTGACGTAGGGGAATTTTCTCGTAATGCTAACCTCTTACTGTGAAGGGATAACTATAGCAATCAAAAATAGATCGCTCCATTATCTCGCCTGATTAAATCCTGTGGCTGATTGCGAGTCTCTCCATTGTTGTGATATTATACATGTTCTAGTTTATATAAATTTGATTGTATGCAGGCATGACTCTGATAATAATTTACTGATGATATTATAGCAGTAATATTACTATGATAATGGTATTATCACATTTTGATACCATTTTGCAATGATTTCATATTCCTATTGCCATTATTCTTTATGAACCTGAAAATTACATTATAATGAATGACTTTAACTGTAGTTTTATTCCCAATGTTCAAAAAAAAAGTTTATCTTGTCCATAAATGCCTCAATTACAACTGACTATTTGTCATTTAGAATGACATAAAAGGTGTAGTAAGAGATATTGATAAAGTTTGGGTTAATACTTAATACTACCTCATAGTATCTAGGAATATTTCACCCAAAAGTGAAAATTTGCTAAGAAATATATTCACCCTCAGGTCATCCAGAATGTAGATGGTTAGTTTCTTCAAACAGATTTGGAGAAATGTAGCATTACATCACCAATGGATCCTCTGCAGTGAATGGGTGCCGTCAGAATGAGATTCCAAACAGCTGATAAAAATATCACAACAAGTAATCCACCTGACTCCAGTCAATCAGTTAATGTCTTCTAATGTGAAAAGTAAATGTTTGTAATAAACAAATTCATCATTATTAACTGTTGCTTAAATATGAGTCTTCTATCCATAATATTGCTTTCTCAAATGAAAACATTGTCTCGCCTACATCAGGGGAGAAATACGTACAGATCGACTATGGACTGGTATTTTGACCAGAAGTGATGTTAAAATGGATATGCTGTTTGGATTTGTTTCTTACAAACACACAGTTTTTCACTTCACAAGATGATAATTGATGGACTGGAGTTTTGTGGATTAATTGTGGATTATTATAATGTTCAGCTGTTTAGACTCTCATTCTGACGGCACCCATTGAGGATTCATTGGTGAGCAAGTGATGTACTGCTAAATTTCTCCTAATCTGTTACGATGAAGAAACAAACTCATTTACATCTTGGATGGCCTAAGGGTGAGTACATTTTCAGCAATTTTTAATTTTGCAGAGAACCATTCCTTTAAGAATGAGCAATAATAATATTGATGCTTTCCTTAGTAATTTGTCTGTCATACCCTCAGAACTGATGCAAAAAAAGAAGAAAAAAAAACTAAAACAACTGCATTTAAAACCTGTGAAGCATAAATAATGACAGATAATCATCATTCATATCTAAGTATCGAACTTGTCCTTACGTTCTGAGTGTCTGATCAATGCTTTCATCAAAATAGATTCATCAAAACACGCTCTTAATTAAGATCTTGCAAGCGATGCTAGTTCTTACTCGCTGGCTCTCACTGTTTGTGCTTATTCAAATTTGTAATTAAAATTATATTGTGAGGATAATTGGCAGGGGATGAATTTATAGATAGAGTGCACATTTAAAGCGCTGATGTGCACTCTTATGAAAGGTGTCTGTTTAGCTGATGGAGGACAAGGCCACATGGAGAATGGCACTGGAATAAAGGTTTAAGGTTTAAGGCTGCATTCAAATTCCAGTATTCATCAATCTTCAGCAATACTGATATAGAATATCCTACTGCTAGGAAATAAAACTACTATTATAAAAATAATGAATGTGATCCTGCACCACCTGTCTGAATGTTTGTATTTAGCAACATTATCACTTGTGAGTCTTCCAAGCATTATGCTGTTTGTGTTATGCATAGAGTTGCTGCTTATATACAGCATTCCAAATCAGTCACTTGACAGTTTGGATGCCTTCTTGGAAAGTAGCTGCCTATACTGGAAGTAGACAACATTCCCTGTCCACACACAAACCCACACATGCGGGCAAACACATATGCAAACGCCAACATCTATACATGCACATGCACTGCAAACTCCCTATGCTTCAGACCTGTCAGCAGGGAGAGTGGAAACTGTTAGACAAGGTCCAATACAAGGAACAACAGGTTTAGACTGAGAAAGTGAAAGACAGAGAGGGGAAACAGAGATCCCATAGCAGCACAGGCAGACTGGACACACAGTAATTGCCTTTGAGTGTCAGTAATGGTGTGTATCAGGTATAGCTCAGACTGCAGTGCAGAGGAAATGGCTGGTACAAAGTCATAAATGATAGAGAGAGGAGGAAGAGAAAGACTGAAATTAAATAGATTTTAAATGCAGATATTTATTAGAAGTTTATTTCTTAACTTTTAGAAGTAACAAGCATGAAGCTTGAAGACAGTGAAGTAAACAACAAGCTTTTATATTTCAAAGGAGTTTAAAATAGTGTGCATTAATGAATATTTTAATTTGCAATACAAAGAAAACAATTTGAATCTATTATGATTGTAATATTTTTTATTTAATTTATTACATTAAGCGTTTTAAAGCATAATTTTGTTTGGCCTTTTTGCCATTATTGTTTATCAGTACAGCAGATAAAGATTTTTTATCTGAATTTGAGCTCACGTCATCCAGATGAGCACCATGACTCACTCTGTTGGAACATGTGGACTAACTGCTGGGGTATGAACTCTCTTAGCAAGGATTATCTTCATCCTCATCATCATCACTGTCATCACCATCACTGTTATTACCAACATCATCACATTGTCACCATCATGATCACTAACACTGTTCATCACTGTCATGATCAGTATCATCATCACCGCCACTATAATCACCATCATACACATAAAAACTCTGTAATCACTATCACCATCACAATTATTATGAGCATCACTGTCATCACCATCGTAATCACCACCACCATCATCATCATCACAATTATTGTACTTTTACTACAATCATAATCACCACCACTGTTATTATCATCATAATCATCACTTTTATTATCACAATGACCACCAATGTTATCGCCATTATAATCACAATGATTATCAGCATCATTGTCATCATAACAATCACCATCGTAATCACCACCACCATCATCATCATCATAGTTATTGTATTTTTGTTACAATCATAATAACCAACACTGTTGCTGCCATTATCATCACCATGCTCATCACTGTAGTGAAAACCTCACTGCTTTGACCAGTTTCATCTTCATCATTACCACTGTTATCATCATCTTCACCATCACTACTGTAATGACCATCATCACCACTTATATCATCATCAAAATCACCACCACTGTTCATCACATCATCATTATCACAACCACTATGGTCACCACTATCATCATTATCATTACTCCTTCTGTCAACTCCATCTTAATCAGCACCAATTTTGTTTTGTTTTTGTCATTATTATTTATCAGTACACCAGAGAAATATTAAAAAGTTCAGAACTGTTGCACTACAAATTTTGAACTTAGGCTGTCCAAATGAACACCACAACTCAATTTGTTAACGCATGTGGATTAACATCTAGGCTTGTAACTCTGGTTTGAAAATTGACTTTTTATTAATTTACCCAACTATCACACTGAAAAACTCTGCAGTGCCAACAAAAGCTTTTTCTTAGACCTTTCTGTAAAGTGATGTTGCTTGTTCTTCCTGGTTTTCTCTCTCCCTTCCCTCCCCTCTATCTCTCCCTCTTCTCTCTGCACCAGGAATGAACTCTCTCCGTGAGGAAAAGCAGCAGGTTAAGCTGGAGGCTTGCCTTGGGAAAGTGAAAGTATCCTCTCTTTGATGTGAGATTCCCACCTAGTCTATCTCTTTCTCGCTTTTCCCCCTGCCTTCCCATTTGTATATTCCCCACATTCCATTTGTGATTTATTGCAATGCTATTCTTTGCTCACTGAGATTTCTGCTCCAAGGTGATACTTGACAAATCATTGTTATATACATCACGTGCCACAGTTTTGAGACAAGTCTTCTGATGCCATGAAATGGGATGAAAATGCCTTTTCTAAAATTAGCTGCTGGAATGTTGGTCCTCCATTATTCCAGTTCTGTCTGCTGTCTGTGGTCGTCCACCACTTTCACAGACTGAAGGCAGCCAGCTGTCCCTGAGAAATAGACAGTGTTCAATGTGTCAGTGAGTTTTCACTGTCTGGTTTTTCAAGGCTTCAGTTGATGGGATATGGATGAGGCTATTGAAAAGGGGCCAGAAAGTGTTTTGTGTCTGGATTAGCACTGTGTAATTATACTATCTCTGTTTTATTCAAGCCTTGTTAAAGATCTAGTGTTGTTTAATATGGACAGCTCAGTATGTGTAGAATGTATAATACAGTATTGTGATGTATAATGTACTACAGCACTAGCTGTAGCGAATGATGTGGTAATGTGGGTTTCAGTGGTGTGGAACAGCCTTGGGCCAGTTGTAGTAGGATAGTCGCTTCCTACCTTATGGCCAGTGACATCTTTGGATTTATTTGTGGGTCTAGATGGATTTTTTTCTCAGCTCTCCTCTTCAAAGAGTGGTAGAGATACTTTATAGCAGTGGTCGGCAACAGGCGGCCCGCGGGCCAAAACTGGCAATAATATCTGGCCCGCGCCCGCAGCCAGATTATTTTGATAGCGGCTGGTTCTGAAATAGATCTATCATGACAGCAACAGTTACTCACAATCGGAGTATGTGAGCGGAGCGGTGTGATTTTGACTGGAGCGAGGAGCGGATTTTTTAAAAATCGGAGCGTTGTGGTTTTCACTCACCCCAAGAGCGCTCCACCACCGCTCCATCCCGAGTACAATTTATGCCAACAGCCCGTAATATAACTGCATATTTAGCAAGACTTCACATGTTAAACATATTTAGCTAGCTTGATAGAGAAGGATCACTCAAATCAGAAAGAATGTGAAGGCTATGATAGTTCTCAAGGAATTAGTTTTTTCCTATACTGAATATTTTCAGCTGAAGGCATGATTTAAACAAGTACTAAAACACTTATTCACACGCAATCACTCTCTGAATAATGCATTCAAACAAATGTAATCTTACAGTGCTACTTCATCTGTATCTGATTTCGAATGAGCAGAAATCTGTAAGAAATGCAGCGATCCGTAGGTAAAATAACTGACGAAAACGTACTGTTATTTTCATCACAAACAAAATTTGCACTGCAAAAAGCAGCAATTATTACTTTTAATGCTTACAACCATGTTATTAGCTCATGTAGAAGGAAAAAAAGTTTGCACACAAGTGTTCCAATAAGCCATTGAAACTCTCTTTTGAACAGAATGATATTTCAAACCTACTGAAATACTTTTCATGAGAACCATGTTATTAGCTGGAGCGGGAGCATGAACCCGGAACAGAGTGGAGCGAGAAGGGGTGGTTGGTTTTTTTTCTAGGCTTGATTGTGTTTATGGGGTGCAAAATGTGTTCATGCTTCGTATTTTTTGCATTATTTTTCACATAATTTACTATCCACACCAGTCCCTTCTCTGACAAACGCCTCATTATTTCCTGTTTTTATGAAGCCCCCTCCCTCAGAAAAGCGATGGGCTGAGATTGGTTAACTGGTCCAGTGTGTTGTGATTGGTAAACCGCCGAGTGACGTCCCGCCCCTCAAGCTGCTCTCTGGTTGTATTGTAAACTGGCGTTCACCTCTATTGCTTATTTATCAAATGCAGAGAATTTTGAAGAATCGCGCAGAACCTGTGCAAGCATGGCTCTTAATGGTATGTTTGTTTGTTGTTGTTACTTTTGAACTGTTATTTGTAAAGACTGCTTCTGTTACTTTTAATATGTTTTATCCTGATAGCTTTTACAGCACAGCAACCGCACGCGCATCATGTAAACCTAATACTATGTGAAAATAAGTGTATAATTGAAGTTATACTTTTGACCTGAATGAGAGAGAGAGATGAGAAGTGTGTGCAGAGCGAAGGCAGTATTAAAAGTTTTATTTTTATCCGCATTGTGTTTCTGATAGAAGACAGAATCAGCATATATGAGATTTTTACGCACCCCTAGTTTTCTTGCTCTTCTCAAAAGCAACACAACATGGCCTCGCCCACTTTGGATGTTCCTGGGGTGGGGTTTATCTGGGTTCGGAGTAACGACCCGGAAACTAGCTCGTTAAGTCCCTTATGTTTTTGTGCATTAAACCCGAATTTTGAGCATCTCCGTTTGAGCTCAGCGGACTTTGCAGATATTGAGTCAAACAGCAACATTACACATAACTATAAAAAAGTAAATGCAATCAACCACCACTTTAAATTGGAGCGCGGAGGGAATATTGTTGGTGCTCCACTCCGCTCACAGGCCTACTCTGCCGGACACCGCCACATTTTTGTTAATGACTGTCTTACTACAGGATTTAACACAGAGTAACAGCTCACTATCAGTTACAAAAGACACTGTAACAGTCTGTCAGGCAATTGTAGTTGTATTTTTTATCAATTAATTTCTTAAATTATCTGACAATGTTCTGGCAAATTTTTCTTTTTGGCCCAATGCCTAACTTACTTGCCGACCCCTGCTTTATAGTGTATGTAGTATTGTAAACCAACGTGAAGTGGAAATATAACTCATGATAACACACCTTGGATCATTGCCACTGTTATCACCATCATAATCACCAACACTTTTATCACCAATATCATCACAGTATGAGTTCTATATAAGCATCACCACCATCATCATCATCATCATCACCACTGCTGTCATCAAATCAGTATCACAGACATCATCAGCATCATTGTCATTATTACTAATGTTATCAAATCATAATTACAACCCGTTATCACAAACATAATCACATTGTTACTATTATGATCACATCTGCTGTTCATCACCATCATCATCACCATCACCACAAAAAACACTATCACCATCATCACTGTTAGTACCATCAGTCACTACCACTGTTGTCAACACCATCACATTATCACCAGTATGCGCACCGCTATCATGAAAATCTCACTACTATGACCAGCTTTATCTTCATCATCACCACTGTTATCATCACCATCACTACTGTAATCACCATCATCACCACGTTATATAACTACCACAATCACCACCACCAGCTTGATTTTCATCATCACCACTGCTATCGTCATCATCGCTGTTATGCATTAACTATCATCATCATCATCATCACCACACCACCATCACAGTTATCACCAACATCATCATATTGTCACTATCATGGTCACCACTGCTGTTCATGACCATCATCACTGTATCATAGTCATACCATCACTGTTATTGCCATCATCATCTTCATTATCATTACAATTATCAACATTATTATTGTTATCGTCATTATCTTCATCATCACCATCATCTCTTTTATCACCATCATAGGCACCACCACGGTTATCACCATCATCACATTATCACCATCATACTCACCGTTATGATGAAACCCCACTGCTTTGACCAACTTCCTCATCATCACTGTTATCATCACCATCACTACTGTAATCACCATCATCAACATTTTTATTACCATCATAATCACCACCACTGTTATCACCACATTTATTTTTATCACAGATGCGTCATCATTATCTTCATTTTTATGCAGTAACTACATCATCATCCTAATCACCACCGCTGTTAATACCAAAATCATCACATTGTCACCATCATACCATCACTACACTGTTCATTGTTATCATCACTGTAATCACTATCACTATAATCACCATAATGGCCATTAAAACACTGTAAATGTACCATCACTGTTATCACCATCATCATCACAATATGATCAGCATCATTGCCATCATTATCATCACTCAAATTACCATCATAATCTCAACCACTGTTATCACTATGTTAACATAACAGTGATAACAGTTCTTCAGATTATGATGGTAATTTAACATCATGACCATAACCACTGTGGTCACCACCACCATCATCATCATCAACGCAATTCGGTTATCACCACCACTTTTATCACCAGCTCCCTCTTTAATATCACCTTCGATATCACAATCATTGTCATCACCGCCTCAGTCATCACCAGCTTCATTTTCACCATCTTCATCATCATGGCACTCAGCGAGAAAACACAACTCATGTAGAAACTTATGAAGAAGAATTGTTCAAAAGCAGAGAGACAGAAAACATTTCCCCAGCAGGCTAAACCAATGCAGTGTCTGAGGAAGGCATCTTGGCCTCAGTATGAGCGCGCTGCCGCTCTCTCCACTCTCATTTGGATAAACATCTCCGCAGGGTAGAGGACAGCAGCGCCGGCGCTCATCCCCATCCCTCACGCTCCTCCTGCCACAATCAGGTTGCATGAGTATCAAACCCCCCTCAGCTCACAGCCATGTTAATGTAATTCCTTCCACCAATCCTTTACACGGACAGCTCTGTGTGTTTATCCGTGTGTGTTTATATGTGTGAGTGATGAGGTGGGGGCAAGACTGTGCATTTTTTTTTTTAAGTAATGTGTCGTGTGCTATCAGACCCTACTCTCTTTCAAATAATTAAATTATGAACCCTGGGGTCTCACCATCTCCCATGACTCTAGTGACTGGAGGCCCATGGGACACTGGCAGGGCCATGTCGCAGCAAAGTGTATATGTGGAGGGGGGCATAAATTCTCGCTCACTTGCCGCCGTGCTGGGCTGTCACCTCAGATCACTCACTGGCGTCTCCCGTGAGTCCATGTGCAACCAGCAACCTGACAACAAGCGCAAAATGTGCAGCTCAAGAGGTAAAGCTTGCTGAAACAGAAACAAGGCTGAGGACATTCTGTTGGGAGAAGATGGGGTAAAGAGGTGAAACATGGGTTCTGGATATTGTTCTTTCTTGACAGAAGGATATAAGGGATGGGATATGAGTTAAAAAACACTATATACTGTCACATTTTTGAGCTTGATTCTAGAAAACCTCTTTCAGTATAACATTTTACAGACAAACATGTTTGAGTCATTCAATCTTATTGGTTCTAGATGTGATCAAAAAGTGGTTTACATCCTAATATTAGAGGAAAACATGTAATGTCACTGGTTAAATTTAGGTACAGTATGAGGTAGGATTAAGGGATTTAAAATATGGTCATGTAGAATAAGGCATTACTATGTGCTTTATAATTACTAATAAACAGCCAATATGCTAGTAATATGCATGCTAATAAGCATCTAGTTAATACTGAGAATTAGTCCCTAAATTAATGTGTCAGATAGTGGCGCAAGAGCTGCTAAAGTCATGGGTTTGATTCCCAGGAAATGCATTAGCTGTTGCAATGTATACTTTAAACTAAAGTCACTTTAGATCATAGAAAAAAAACAACAACATAAAATTCCATATTTTAGTGAACATACTCAGTAGTGGAACGAACTCCCAACCTTCATTTATCATAGCTGGGTCTGTTTGAGTATGTAGGTTGCATGACTTGGTTTTCTGAGATCATTTAGTCAGGCTGACCTAAAATCAACAGGACTGCCCATGGTTCCGGACGTTCTGACTTTGTGGAAAGTAATTCTATTTTAAAGTTACCTTTCTTCTGTAAAAAAAATAATAAAATAGAATTGATCATATTAATTTTGAACACTGAGAGTTGTTCAATATTGACATGAATTTTGAGGTTATAAAATTGAGTATTAATATCAAATGCTAAAATGATAGTAGTATATTTATATTCAGTATATTTACATCTTTGCATTTTAACTAGATATTTTCTTGCAGGCCATTTAACTTAGCTCATTTTATGGGTGAACGGGGTAGTCAACGGTATCATCCTGGAGAGTTTAACTCTAACCCTGATCAAGCACAACTCAACCAGCTAATCAGGGTGTTTATGATTACTTGAAAATAACAGGCACGTGTGTTTGATTAGGGTTTGAGCTAAACTCTGCAGGACAGTAGACTTCAAGACTTACCCAGGTTAAAGATGAACTGAAAATGCAAGGAATTTAGGTTCCTAATTTTTAGGACACTTAAACATGTCATACATGCAACATTATTTTAAATATTACACACTTTTGCATCAACTAAAACACAGAAAGATTGAGGACTTTGGCTTTTTTATACCCTAATAAAGCAACATATCTTGGGAGATACAACTTATAAAATCCAAAATATATCAAAAAATCCTTTAGATGTGTTTTACTTACACCCAGATGATATAAAAAGTGACACAAGATGATTTTTGGCTAATCATATTCCGCTCATGTCTGTTTAGGGTTTAAACACACATCTTTCAACAACATTTGATCTACAGTACTGGCTAGCCTTTTTTGCAAAGAAAGATGGAAAAAATCCTATTACTTTTTCATTGGTGGAGTTCAAAGAATGCAGACAACAGTAGACATATAAACAGATGCAGAACTAGAGTGCATGATGTAAGGTGCCATAATTAATACTCGTCAAAGATACATGCATATTTTAAACCGTAAAGCCGGCATCAGCATAATACCCTGCATGACAAATGAGCACATGCAACATAATGAAGCAACATTTAAGATCATAACAGTCCATATCAGTAAGACCCAACAGCTTCTCCAGCAGGTGAAAAGAAAGTCTAATTGTGTCCGTATAAACCAGACATGAGCAGGAGAACAAAAGTACAGAAAAAATAGTACTGCACTCTGTAATTTCTCCTGACATTGTTCCCTCACAAACATGAATAAGGCAATTGAACTCAGGCCTCTAATCTCATACATATTGAGTAACAAGCGCTCTCTACAGATGCATGTAATTGATGCAGCGATTACGGTAGTTCAGATGCCCTCGCCTGCACCGCTGAAGCGGAACCGACAGTAGGCTGGGCGAGAGGTTCTGGACGCCTCATAAATACGAGTCTTGTGATGGCACGGTGGAGGACGAGTTACAATGAAACTCATGCATGTGTGTTTTCATGGTAAATCAATAAAACATGTACGTCTTCCCCTCAAGCTCTACAGAACAACTCCTAGAAAGGATGAACGTTCAGGGTTTCCATTTCCTTCAGTCATGCTGAACATTGTGCTGCCAGAACCTGGAGCTTTTCACGTGAAAAATACCAGTTGGTGACTTATTTCAAGCAAGCCGTGCGCTTGGAAGAGGGAAAGAATAATGGAGCCCATTGAGTTTGTGTTTGGAGGCATGTGATGTGACTGATGATCTTGTGTAGAGCATTCCGACACCAAGTCAATATCGCGCTCCTGTTTCCAAGCCTCGGAGTAGTTACCTCTGGGTTTCCAAGGCAACTAAGCGCAAAGGACAGGGAGATGAGACGGGCTTTAGTGAGTCAGTCCCTCAGGACAAAAGGTTCACACAAGAAATGTCTTCATTCCACCCTGACTGCTTTCCATTCAGTCAGTCAAGAAACAGAGAGAGAGCTGAAAGTGTCAGAATGTAATTTCGCCAAGAGTTCGTAGATCACTTTCTTGATCGCCGTCTAACAGAGGTTAAAGTTAGCACCATGCTTTGAAGTCAAATCAAGTCACTAATGATAAAAGACGTCGGCACCCTAGCGTACTTCCTCTGGCTAGAAAATGCAGAGCTGTTAAAGAATAAAGGCTTGACGGCAACTTTTTAACAAACAACGTAATTAATTTGTACAAAGGCACGGTTTCCATGTTCCTAGCGATCAAGTTATGCTGATTTTTCTAGAGAGGCCATTGCCCCTGAGGTCCCAGCGTAATTTGGTTATCCTTTGGGTCATTTCAGTGCAGAGCATCATTAACATGCCTGAGAAGTAGAGAAGCTGTAAGATAAGATAAACATTAACCCCAGTCGCTGGCCCAGCACTAAACAAGATACTACTCTTTACTAATTAAACCGTCGCAATATATGAGGACAAAGCAAGACAATGGAGGTGTTAAGAATCAGAGTCTGATGTCATTGACAGCTCTTGGGCTATACTTGAAGGCAGTGTTCACAGGCAGCGATTCATTAATATGGCTGCATTCACACACATTTTGGTTATTTACAAGAGTGACAACTGCATTCTATAACTGAACTCACACCTGTAAATTTTCAGCACTCACAATTGTACAACCCCAAATCAGAAAAAGTTGGGACAGTATGGAAAACGCAAATAAAAAAAGAAAGAGGATTTCTAAATTTACTTTGACAGCGACAATATGAACACAAAAATTTGTTTTGTGGTATCATGTCTTTGTAAATATGCATCCTTTCCTGTCATTCATGCAACACATTCAAAAAAAGTGCAGTAAAGCATTTACCACTTTGTAATGTTGTAAATGTTGTAAATTCCTTTTCACAACATAAAAGCGTTTAGGGACTGAGACACCAAGTGAGAAGTTTCAGGTAATTTTGTCCCATTCTTCCTGCAAACAAGTCTTAAGGTGGGCAACATACGGGGTCTTCGTTGTCGCATTTTGCGCTTCAAAATGCGCCAAATTCTCATGGAGACAGGTCGGGACTGCAGGCAGGCCAGTCAAGTACCCGTACCCTCTTCCTCCGCAGCCAGGACTTTGTAATGTGTGCAGAATGTGTTTTGCATTGTCTTGTTGAAATATGCATGGAGCTGGAAAAGATGTCTTCTGAAGGCAGCAATTGTCCATATTGTACTTTTCAGATATGGTGCCTCACAGAAGTGCAAGTTCTGCCAAGGGCACTGACACAACCCCATACTGACAGACCCTGGCTTTTGGACTTGTTGCTTAGTCTGGAATCCTTTTCCTTTGGTCCGGAGCACACGGCATCCATTCCTCCCAAAAAATATGAAATAGATTCATCTGACCACAAAGTTTCCACTGTGTGAGTCCACAATGCCTCCGAGCCCAGAGGTCGACGGCGTTAAGTTAACAAGGGCTTCCTTTTGGCACAGTACAGTTTTAACTCATTTGTGATGTAACTCGTATTGTGGTATTTGACAAAGGTTTGCCAAGTAGCTGAGCCCTTGGATATCCTTATAGGTGAATGACGATTCTTGAGTGCCGCCTGAGGATCGGAGAACGGTTGTTCACTTAGGCTTGCGCCCTTGTCCTTTACGCACTGAAATTCCTCCAGATTCCTTGAATCTTTTAATTATGTTATGCACTGTTGAAGGGAAATATCCAAATCTCTTCCTATCTTTCTGAGGAACATTGTTTTTAAACATTTCAATAATTTTCTCACGTATTTTTGGCAAACTGGTCCTCGGCCCATCTTTGCCCCTAAAGGACTAGACCTTTCTTGGATGCTGCTTTTGTACCAAATCATAATTACAATCAGTGTTTCAAAACACATCATTATTTAACCAATTTACCTCAACTGCTAAATTGCTCCTTCCCAACTTTTTTGGAATGTGTTAGGTCTATGACAGGAAAGGATGTATAACAAATCATGAAGTTGACACAAAACTGAAATATTTTGTGTTCAATTGTCTGCAATGAAATACAAGTCAAAGTAAATTTAGAAATCACTACTTTCCTTTTTTATTTGCGTTTTCCATACTGTCCCAACTTTTTCTGATTTGGGGTTGTATTTCAGCGAAGTTCTGCTGTGTGAACGGAACCGTAATGGACAACTAGATGTCTGGATCACATTTTATTTTAAGGTCCAATTCACACTTTTAACAAACCATTAACTATGACTTTTGCTTAAATAGACTCCTAATTTGCTGCTTATTAATAGTTAGTAAGGTAGTTGTTAAGCAACTAGTTAATAGTGAGAATTGGTCCTTATACTAAAGAGTTTCCATTGTCTGTCACGTCATACGGTGCAAAAAAGCCGCTTTGCACCACACATACTGTGTGTGTCTAGTGGTTTTAGTAACTCACAGAGATGCAGATATGAGCTGTGTGTGTGAAGGTTTAGTTCCAGTCACTGTTCTCCACCGGAGCTGCTCCCATCAGGTTTGTGGTCTGTGCAAGACTCAAATGCTCTATTCTTTACTGAGGTATTGCTGTCATTGGTTAATTGCATTTTTGACATATGAAATCAAGCCTCAACTTTTGTTGCATCAAATGTGATAAGCTTCTTACCGGCCTCCGTTACATATGTACACTTTAGGTACACATATGTACCTTTAATATGCTAAAATGCTCCCTTTAAGGGTTAATAGGCACAAATATGTACCTTTTGAAAGGGTACTGTCCCAGTGACAGCTTTTGAAACTTTTTTTTCTAAGAGTATAGCTAGCTGTTTTAACTGTTGGTGTTTTATTCAATTGTAATATCTAATTGTTAGTGAGAAGAAGAAAAGTAAACTTTCAAGATATTAATCTGCTTATATGTGATGGGCATTGGTTATGATCATCTTTGGTATCTCCTTTAAAGTCAGCTTGAGTAAAACAGCTCAGTATTCAACAAAGCACATACAAAAGACATGAACCAGAAGCACCAACATAACCCTTATTGTAAGCTGTAAAAGCTGTATTGGACACTGTAAAACATGTTATATTGTGAATTGTGGATATTGTTGTATATTATACAATAATAACAATGCATGCTCAGTTTGGAGTACATGGCGTTAGCAACAACATGTCATGAGTTTGATTCCCAGTGAATGCATGAGGTGATAAAATGTACACCTTGAATGCAATGCAAGTTGTGTTCAATGAAAGCACATACAAAATGCATAAATGCAATTACCTTGAGGTCTTACTAAAAATAATCAAAATGTAAAATACATTAATTTAAAACAATAATATGTCAATTAAGTCTAACATTTGCCTCTATACAGTGGGTGCTGAACAAAGAACAGGTGTTTTCCGTCATGACTATTTTAGCACAAGTGGATGGCTATATTAATCAGCATTAAGGACCACGGCTATGCATTTTATAAGCCTTTTTATATGCCATTTAAATATATATTACTGAAGCAAAGCATTTTTTTGTGCCATGTGCCATGCTTTATTTAGCACTTACAGGTGTTATCAGGAACATCTGCGAGCGCTAGAAACACACATGGAGACTCACGTTATTTCATATTATTAAACATGCATCTGGAGTCCATCATGCGATTTCCCACAATTAGCACACCCACCCTGAAACATGATCAGTCATATCAGTCTAAACTCCAGCTATGGGATTTCCTGTGCAACACCTGCATTATAAGAAACGCTTGGCTGGTTTGGTCTTTTCATCTCGCTGATTTGCTGTGTTAATTTTCCATGGCAAAATGTATTCAGTTATGGCTTTGGAGCAACATATTTAGTAGGTATCATTACACCTTGAATAGCAATGAGCAATCACTCTAAAAGGGGCAGATGAAAAACCAACACATCAAAACATGTCCTCTTACCAATAGGGGGTGCTCTTTCTACTAACACACAGCACAAGACACTTTACCCTCAGTGCTGGCATGTTTATGGTGGCTTGACTTGTAATTGAATGCCTAAGTCAGAAGAAGCTTGTCTGGAAATATGTTATCTGCCAATAATTCAAACAATCACATGAGAAACTGGGATAATGGCCTGAGTTTAGAAGTAAAAGAAAACTGCCCAAGACTAGAGAGGAAAGTCTCACCCAGCATGAGACTTTGTCACTAACACTCAGCCTGCCCAACACAATCCCCACTTCTGCTTAAACTACACAAGTCATGATTAATTTCACAGCTTGTTACCATGCCCCTGGGGCAGAAATGACTTTGTAGAAATGTATATTGTGCTACAATTAAAGGGAGGACAGAAATAGGATGGAATGAGTAATTTAATAGATCATTGACAGCAGAAAATAAGTCATTAAAAGCATCCAATTTATATAACCTCATAAAAACACTCTCTGGCTATTAGCAGAGATGATTTGCTTGAGAGCTACCAATCACCATCTGAGTGTTCATCATAACCACTAGTGCTGCACAAAACACTGCTGTTTGCTGACACCACTAACCAAACCAATGATAGATAGATAGATAGATAGATAGATAGATAGATAGATAGATAGACAGACAGACAGACAGACAGACAGACAGACAGACAGAAAGAAAGAAAGAAAGAAAGAAAGAAAGAAAGAAAGAAAGAAAGAAAGAAAGAAAGAAAGAAAGAAAGATGGACGGACGGACGGACGGATGGATGGATGGACGGATGGATAGATAGATAGACGGATGATGTTGGGGATAGATAGATAGGCAGATGATAGATAGATAGATAGATAGATAGATAGATAGATAGATAGATAGATAGATAGATAGATAGATAGACGGACAGAAGGACGGACAGACAGGGATGAATGGATGATAGACAGACAGATAGATAGACAGACAGACGGACAGACAGACAGACGGACGGACGGACGGACGGACGGACAGATAGATAGACGGATGATGTTGGGATAGATAGATAGATAGATATATAGATAGATAGATAGATGGATGGATGGATGGATGGATGGATGGATGGATGGATGGATGGACGGACGGGCGGACGGATGGATAGATAGACGGATGATGTTGGGGATGGACAGATAGATAGATAGATAGATAGATAGATAGATAGATAGATAGATAGATAGATAGATAGATAGACGGACAGAGATGAATGGATGATAGACAGACAGACAGACAGATGATAGATAGATAGATAGATAGATAGATAGATAGATAGATAGATAGATAGATAGATAGATAGATGGACAGACAGATAAGCATGTTTATTATATTTATACTCAGCAATAGCTAGATAGATGTAGTCAGCATTTTGAATGTAGCACACTGTCACATTTAACCCACACACTCTCACTATCACAGTATTGCAGGTAATCAGTGTACAGCAGGACTCAAACTTTCCCCAGGTGGGTGTGTTTTGCCACTTTCCTGCCGCACTACTGGACTGACAGCTATGGTACACAAGATTAGCTGTTCATTGTGGGCGACATGCGAATTGTTTGTATACATAAAACCAAAATACACAGCACATTGTTTTAGATGTGGGGCTTTTGGTGGACAGTGACTCATGGGTTGACCTTTTCAGAGCGATGTGGGACTATGAAACTACAGTGTCGACATGGGGTAAACTCTGCGTGAACGCTAATGACATCGTCTACCGCTGATATATAAATGACTTGCCTGTTGGACATTCCAATTATTTTTAAAAACATCTTCATTTTGGCATGTATTGTACACAAAATTGCCATCTATAGCACACCGAAGTCCACAACATTCCTTCAGACATCTGTACTTTCCTTAGTCATAGCTCGTAAATCTCTCTAACACAAAGTTCCTTTTGTATCAAGCAGATGAATTATTGACAACACCGCTTTTTTTTCCTCGTCTTCTTCAATATTTCAAATGCTATACTCCCTTTTATTTTGCTGTTCTCGGCACAGTGTTTTTAAATAGGAACAAAGACATGGAGGAACTCAGACTTGTTGGGTTACTCTTCACGTTCACAGGAAAATGATGCAAAAGAAAGACTTTTATCAGAACCTATCAATCAATAGACCAATAAAAGACAATGATCCATTTATGTGCGAGTGTGTGTTTCATTCTCGCAGTATCTGCTGTAGTTCTTGTGAGCTTTCTGCTGATAGAGTCTCAGAGATGTGAGGAACATCAATAGTAAAGCATAAAAGATGCACCTTGACGTTTTACTTAGAGAGTTGTGTGTGTGCGGATCCAGGAGGAAAATTTATTCCGACAGAAATAAGGCACATCGTCAACTTTCTTTGCAAAACTCACGGCTGTCACAGGTAAGTTCAAAACACACCACCATTGCTTCTACCATTCCCCCCCCCCTCCCTCCCCCTTTTTAACTTTCAAGATCAGATCTCGTTTGGTACGTATAGCTGTGTTTTTAAACTCTGGTTTGTAACCAATGTGGAACAAGAACCCGAGGCACTTACTGGTCTTGCTTTTAACAAGAACCTCAACCTTGTCACCTTCCTCCAACTCCAAAAATAATGATGACTTATCTGTTGAATGTAGAACGTGTGGCCTTTCATTTTTGTGCTTTGCAATATGTAAATCTTCCATTTCTGTGTGACTCACTTTTGCAATATGCACTTGACATTTATTTATTTATAATTAAATATTGCATTGTATGCTTATTCCTCCTCCTCATATGTTCCCAGCCCAAAGGTCAACACCTACAAAGTCACAGTGTTATAGTGTAACATAAAAACATCTTCATTTGACATGTTGATGTTCGATTCTCTGGAGTTCATACTTGATATTAAGATCTCTTAATGTTCCTGTTAGACGTTGAGGTGTTAAAGCTTGAGAAGAAAAACACACTCTTACCCTTTCAGTCAGCTTGCCAAACAAGTCTTTATGAAAATACAGTACGCCCCACATATTTTGTTGCGTTTATCATATTTGGTGTTATTGCGCCTGGGGTCACACTACAGTCTATGTCCGCTTTCTGCACGTTTCCTTGTGTTTTATTTTAATATAATACTTATTTTTTGTCTGAGTTTTAAAGTGAGTCAGATGATGTTTGTCTGCATTAATCTCTCACCCTTTTGTAAACATCAAATCTCTGCTTTGGAGCTGCATCTAACGTGAGTTAGCAGCAAGTAATGGCATGCATTTATAAAGAAATCACGGTAGGAGATGAAATAAAGGAGGTCATTTGAAGTGTCTGTCTAACTTCAGTGTGAGGAATAAGGTGTGGGTTAGAAAAACTGTTCATTCTGCATCACTTCTGAGCTTCTTTTAAAGATCTTAAAAGATGGTTTATTTCTTTAAACGAGAGCAGGGTAGAGCTAAAACATAATAATGCATCTGAGTCATGTGGATCCCAAATACACCAAGCCAATACACCACTAAATATTACTCTTAGATGAGTAACTCATCCCACATGTTTACTGATAATGCCCACACTACCATTCAAACGTTTGGGTTCGGTAAGATTTGTTCATGTTTTTCAAAGATGTCTACAGTAAAAATGCAGTAGAATTCTCGGTAGCACTTTAGTATAGAGACCAATTCTCACTATTAACTAGTTGTTTATTAGCATGACTTTTATTATCATATTGTCTGTTTATTAGTACTTATAAAGCACATATTCTGCGTTACCATATTCTACATCCCTAATCCTACCCAATACCTAAACTTAACAACTACCTTACTAACTATTAATAAGCAGCAAATAAGAAGTATATTGAGGCAAAAGTTGTAGTTAATGGTTTGTTAATAGTGAGAACTGGACATAAAAATAAAGTATGACCGAATTCTCTTATAAATACAATTTTAAAAGTGCAGTATTTATTTTAGATTTCTTGTTGTTGTTTAAAAAAGTCCTTAATGTAAATTTACAATTTACATTTGTATATTTCTTTGAATTATATAATGTTCATATACCAACCAAATACCAAAATCTGCTTTGTATCTTTTTTTTCTTTAAATTATGAGGTGGCTAATATTTTTACTTTATACAGAATAAACAAATAAGTAAATATATATATATTTAAAAAAAACTATGTAAAAGTATGTGGATTTTTCTTGTTAAATATTATATAGATTTTAATTGTAAATTATATATAATTAATTGTAAATTGTCATACAAATTTACTTCCAAAGAACATTTTTTTACAGTACTGTATTTTTATATACATATTAGAAGTAAAATTACAAGTTTTTCTCAATATTATATGATATGTTTAACATAACAGATTTTTATTTACCTGATTTTTAATCATTCTAATATGCTGATTTGCTGCTCAATAAACATTTCTTATTATTATCAGTGTTGAAAACATGGGGTACTGCTTAATATTTGTGTGAAAAACATGACACATTTATTTTGGGATTCTCTGATAAACAAAAAGTTCGAAAGAACAGCATTTATTTGAAACAGAAACCTTTTTGTATTATTATAAATGTCCCTACTGTCACTTTTGATCAGTTTAATTATATGCTAAATAAAAGTATATAAAAAAAAAATCCCTGACCACAAACTTTTAACTGGTAGTGTATATATAACATTTGATATATTTTCATCCCTTATGACTTGGTCGAGCAAACAACTGCTTGTAAATACCAAAGAAGAACATTTTAGAAAAGCATTAGACAATAACAGGAAAAACGTGTTTTTGCACAAGCAGACACTCACAGTTTCTTGAGAAAAGCCTGTTTTCTAGACTTGAGCTTGATGTCTCTTCTCGATGTTTTCCAGGAAGCATTGAGTAGTAGTGAAATGCGCTGGCAGCAATGTGTGTGTGTGTGTGTGTGTGTGTGTGTGTGTAAACACGGCCCTGACGTCCATCCAGCTGCTCTCGTTCCCCTGGGCATCACTGTCCCCTGCTTCACTATCCCTACCGTGGTCAGGTGTCATCAGAAATACAGCAGCCATATTGAACAGCTCTCGCCAGGAGCAGCGGGAACACTTCACCTGAGCCGAGGTGGCCTTACGACCTCCAGCCATACGGAGGCCTGACTGTGTCACAGCTGATGCAAGGAGGAGCGACTTATCCCTACCAGGGTGGACAAAGTCCGCAGGGCACACATTTAGTAGAGAAAAAGCAGATGAAACACCAAAACCACAGCAGCCGCAATGAAAAAGCAGGTGACCTATAGTGACCCCAGAGTGAGGAAATGAATAAGAGGTTTGGGACTTGCAAACATTGCCAGCAATGCTCTTTGGATGCTTCTCTTTATGGAAGCAGCTCTGCTTTTGTCCCCATAGCAACCTTATTGATGCAGATTTTACAGTTATGAAGACTTCTAAAGATATCCTGTTATCTAATGTCATGAAATTCACATGTTTTTAGTGTAAATTTATTATGTCAATTAAATTTAATTAAAACAATAAGTAAACAATGAATAAACAATAATATCCTGGCCAGAGGAAAACTGGCCCCCCGACTGAGCCTGGTTTCTCCCGAGGTTTTTTTCTCCATTCTGTCTCAGAGGGAGTTTTGGTTCCTTGCCGCTGTCGCCTCTGGCTTGCTCAGTTGGGGACACTTAATTTCTAGCGATTATCGTAAATTTGATTTCACAGATACTATTTAAACTAAACTTAGTTAGAACTTTGTGAGAAGCAGAGAAATCTTTTTTTGTCTTATCTTACCAGCTGATCTTACCAGCTGAGACCGGAAATGCTGTAGGTGACGTCAGACGCTGGAGACTTGGCGGAAAAACTGAATGAACAACGAGGACAGCGAGGAAAATTTAGAAACTCTTCAGGAATACATCGACTGGTGCTTCGACGTTATAGTCATGAAGAAAAACCAAAATGCATGTTCTCCAGCCAAAAGCGAGACGCCGTCTTCCAAAAGAAGTCGCCCAGCAGACTCGCCTGAAACAACATCGCCGACGGGTAAAAGCTTTACCGACATCCTGGATTCAATCGACAAGCGGTTGTCCAGCTTCGACGCGAGGTTGTCCCTGGTCGAGATTCTGCACCGTGAATTTAAATCCCTGAGGGAATCACTGGAATTCAGCCAGCAGCAGGTGGAAACACTCGCTGCTGAAAACGCATCACTACGGGACTCGGTCAAATCTCTAACTGAAAATATGACCCATCTAAGTGAAGAAAATAAAAAAATAAAAGAGACTGTCATCGATCTCCAGGCCCGTAGCATGAGAGATAACCTGGTGTTTTCAGGCATCCCGGAATCTGCCGAAGAGGACCCAGAAGCTACGGTAAAAAACTTTATCAAGTCATACCTGAAGCTTCCGGAAGACACCGTGGAAAACATCTGCTTCGAAAGAGTCCATCGGATGGGAGCGAAGAAACCTGGAGCCCCGAGGCCGCGTCCAATTGTGGCCAAATTCGGATACTTCAAGCAGAAAGAGCAGGTGAAGAGTCGCGGCAGGGAGCTGAAAGGAACAGACTTCGGCGTAAACGACCAGTTCCCCAAAGAAATCCTGGAGCGACGCAAAATTCTGTTCCCAATCCGACGCAGTCTCATCCAAAAGGGCTCCCGAGCTGTCATCGCAGTGGACCGGCTCTACGTGGACGGACAGCTCTACCGCAACCTCCGTACCACTCCGTGGTTATATTAACACCACTCCAGATAAGAATCCGTTATATTTATCTTTTCTTTTTCTCTCTTTCCTCGCTTGTTCTTCCATTTACCTCTAAATATTTATGTCATTTCGATAATTTAATACGATATCATAACAAACACGTACAGTCAGTCTCCGCAGCGTTTAAATGATTTTGCAATGTTTTCGTTTCTGTCAAGTTTTTACTTTCATTCCTCTATGCTTGCTTCTTTGTATGTCTTTCTTACTTCCAACTCCTTTCACGGCACCGATCACCTGCTTTACTACACATATAAACAAAACACACTATATTACACATCTGCTTGGCACGACCATGTACATATACACTCAGCATTAACGCAACCACTCAGACCTTACAGCGCACACAGACATGAAGGACATACTCGCATACAAGCGCGTACACGCCCGCTCATATCTTATTCATTTGAGCATCACACGCAGCGAGCAGCATTAGCTACACACACACATCTATGGGTGCATTAAGGTTTGTCACATGGAATGTGAATGGAGCTGGCTCCAAGGAAAAAAAGATAAAAATATTTAGCCAGCTTAAAAAACTACAAGCAGACGTTGTATTATTACAAGAGACTCATAGACCTGCCACAGCTACAGATCAACTTAAAACAACTGAGTTTCCTAATGTGTTCTCAGCCTGCTATAACTCTAGGCAAAGGGGGTAGCAATTTTAATACATAAAAATGTTAATTTCACAGTACTCAACACAGTTATAGATCCAGAAGGTAGATTTCTAATCATTAAATTATCTATATTTGACAAAAAGTTATGTATTGTTAGTATATATGGTCCAAATGTTGATGATCCCTCTTTCTTTCATGGTTTTTTTACCGCACTTTCTGAACAACTAGATTGTGCACTTATAATTGGGGGAGACCTCAACTTTGGACTAAATAAAGAAATGGACAGGCTAAGTACAGCTGGAACTCAGCGCAATTGGGAATCCACAAATATAGTTAAACAGTACATGAGCGACTATGGACTTTGCGATGCATGGCGTTCTCTCCACACCAACAGTAGGGAATTTACTTTCTTCTCACATGTCCATCACTCTTACTCTCGTCTGGATTATTTCCTAGTCAGCAGCTCACTGCTGAGTGACATTTCAGACACAGAGATACACACTATAGCTGTCAGCGATCATGCTGCTGTTTCTTTAACTCTAGTAAATAAGAAGACCACTCCACCAAGTAATAACTGGAGATTCAATACATCATTGCTTAAAGACGACGATTTTATTAAATATTTTAAAGAAGAGTGGGCTTTATATTTAGACTATAATGACCTGCCTGGAACATCAGCATCTGTTCTCTGGGAAGCAGGCAAAGCTGTGATGAGAGGTAGAATAATCTCATTCTCATCGCATAAAAAGAAAAGAGAAAATAAATGTATTCAGGAATTAGAAGAAACCATAAAAACTTTAGAAGAATCCTACGTATCCTCCCAGGAACAGGAAATGCTGAAAAAAATATGTAAAGCAAAACTAGAATTAAATGAAATTATTAATAAAAAAACTAAATTCTTAGCACAAAGACTTCGCTGGCAAGAATTTGAATATGGTAACAAATCAGGTCAATTCTTAGCGAACCAGTTAAAAATAAATAAAGAAAAAACAACGATATGTGCTGTTAAAGATTTAACTGGGGATACAGTATATGACCCTGAAAGAATAAACAACACTTTCAGAGATTTTTACGAATCTTTATATTCTCCACAGATAAACCCATCTAAAGACGAAGTTGACCAATTTCTTGACAATATAACTCTTCCGAAATTAACAGACAATCAAGCGATGGCATTGGATTCTCCACTGACATCAGATGAACTTCAGGAAGCTTTGAACAGTATGCCCAATAAAAAGGCTCCATGTCCAGATGTCTTTCCAGCAGAATTCTATAAAGAATTCTGGGCTATTCTGGCACCAACATTCTACAGAATGTTGCAGGAAACCAAAGAAAATGGCAGACTTCCACCAAATATGAATTCTGCCAACATTAGTCTCTTACTAAAACCAGGCAAAGACCCTGTATTGCCTACTAGCTATCGTCCAATATCCCTTATTAATGTGGACACTAAAATAATCTGCAAAGCTATCTCAAAAAGAATAGAGAAGATAACCCCTCTCATAATTCATTACGACCAAACTGGTTTCATAAAAGGCAGGCACTCCTCAACAAATACTCGTAGGTTACTTAACTTGATAGACTATTCATGCAATAGAAACCTTCAAATTACAATATTGTCTCTAGATGCAGAAAAAGCTTTTGATAGGGTTAACTGGAATTTTCTATTTGCAACTTTACACAAATTTGGTTTTGGAAACTCTTTCATAAACTGGTTAAAAATATTATATAACTCTCCAACAGCATGTGTCAGGACAAATGCCCAAACGTCCTCTAGCTTCTGTCTTAAGAGGGGCACCAGGCAGGGATGCCCCCTCTCCCCCTCACTGTTTGCAATTTTTATTGAACCACTAGCAGCAGCAATTAGACAGGCAACAGTGATTAAAGGCATTAAATGCAAGAATGTAGAACATAAAGTTAGTCTTTACGCAGATGATGTGTTACTTTTTCTTCAACATTCACAAACCACTCTCTCTGAGGTAATTACATTAATAAACTCTTTCTCAAGAGTCTCAGATTATTCAATAAACTGGTTAAAATCAACAGTTCTTCCAATTAATTGTTCCTTCCAGAATTCTTCCACTCCATTGCAATCTGGAAATATTAAATATTTAGGTATTAATGTTTCTCCTAAGCTGGCAGATTTGATTAAATTAAACCACATCCCACTTTTAAAGAAGGTAGAAGATGATCTAACCAGATGGAGGTCTCTACCCATATCACTCATGGGAAGAGTCACCTCAATAAAAATGATGGTTTTGCCAAGAATTAATTATTTATTTGCAATGATCCCGAGTAAAACCACCACCTGACTGGTTTAGATCTTTGGACTCCTCTATCTCTAAATTCCTTTGGAAAGGTAAACCCCCGCGTATTAGCTTAAAAACGCTGCAAAAGACCAAGGATAAAGGAGGACTAGATCTACCTAACTTTTACCACTATTTCTTAGCCAATAGGCTTCAACACATTTCAGGGTGGTTAAAACACACCCTCTTAGATGAGCCTTGGCTAGATGTAGAACAGGCATTATGCAATAATATAGAGATTTCGGATCTGCCATTCATTAGCTCGATCAGTAAACGACACGTATGCTTTAAAAGCATCAGTATCAGCTCTTCTCTGACAGCATGGTGGGAGTTTCTAAAAATGACGGAGTCTTCACTAATCCCATGCAAACGTACCCCTATCTGGAACAATCCTGACATATTGCTAAACAACAATATGATAAACTTCACAGATTGGAGTTGTAAAGGTATTAAATACCTGGAACATATATTCAAAGGGACAGACTTTATTCCCTTTGACAAATTAATTAAACAATATGGGATTAATAAAAACAGATTTTTAGAATATCAACAAATTAAATCTATTGTAAAAAGGAAATTTAAGTCTAATCATATCAATTTACAAATACCACCAAGTGTGTCAGATTTTCTTAATCTCAAAACCCCCAAATTAATGTCTAAAATATACAGGGCACTTTCCAATATAGATGAATCAGTATCACTTCCTATTGCAAAATGGGAAGCAGATCTATCAGTAAGCTGGGACCATAATTTCTGGTCTCAGATATGTTTAAAAACCTTTGAACTGATTAGAAATCCTGGATTACAATTAATACAATACAAAATTCTGCATAGAGTGCACTACACAGGTCATCGGATGTTCAGGATGGGTTTTACAGCTTCTAACAACTGCTCACACTGTAAAGGCAATACACCTGACAATTACATCCACGCTCTATGGTTCTGTCCACCTGTTCAGAGGTACTGGTACAGGATTTGTGAAGACTTATCAAAGTGTCTTAAATGCTCTATTCCAGCCTCTCCTTTAGTCTGCTTGTTGGGCGACCTAGATGGTGTCACTACAGAAGATAACACAATCCACATGGCTTTCACTGCCCTATGCATTGCTAAGAAGACTGTCCTCATGAACTGGAAAAATAAAAATAATCTTAATATCAACCAATATAGAGATTATTTGTGGGATTATATTAGCCTTGAAACAGCTTCTGCTGACACATTAGATCAATCTCTCTGGGCTCCTTTGATTAGCTCCATCACCTAGTGTGGGTGGGGGTCCCGATTCTGTCCGGCTGTGGTTTTTGTTGTTGGCGTGGGGTGGCAATATGGGCCTGGGGCATCTGGGGGTTCCCTGGGGATGGGTTTCTTGGGGGGTTTGGCGCTGGGGCTGCGGCCTTGGCCTGGATGGGGTATTGGTGACTCTTAGATGCTGTTTCTCTGGCGGCGGCATGCGGCGCTGCTGGGGATGCCTGTGCCGGCGGACGTAGGTTGCCAGCCTGGCGGCCGCACTGTTCCGGGGTTGGTCCGGGGGGGGTTTGGGATCTGGGGACGCTCTGCCTCCGCTTGGGGTTACGGCTGGGCCTGGGGGCTTGGGTCCTGGTTGGTGTGCCGCCGGGAGCATGGGTTGGTGCATGCGCTTGGGCCCGGCTCTGGTGTGGGGGTCTTCGATGCATCGGTGCCTCCGCGGGGGGGGGGTCCAATAGAGGCGGGGTATACGGGCTTTACCTGGGTGTCTTATTGTCTTATGTAGTTTGGGAAGTGACTGGATGATGGGGTGGGGTAGTTTTTCCTCTGCTGTGGGGTCTGGTGGGCCGCCCCGGGCTGCCATGGGCCCTGGTCTGGATGGGCCTGGGCCCCCCGCCCTGGGCAGATTTGGGGTAACGGGGGTGCCTATGGGGGTCAGCGGGGGAGCTGGCTCCAGAGGGGGGGGTATTTTGCCCCCTCTGATGTTTTCCTCCCCATCCCTAAGGCTTCACTTCTCCCGCTCCATCACACCAACACATAGGTAGGGTTTTGAGGTGCGGGTGAGTCGCTGGGATGCGGGGGAGGTGGTACTCCTCTGTCTCCTCGTGGCCGCCTGCATCTCAATTACACATTACAGCTTAGACATTCTCATTACTTACTGTCACATGACACATACATATAGGGCCTTGGGGGTGGGCACACTGAATGGCATCCGGAGGGCGGTCTGTTCATTCAGCCTTCCCTCTGGTGCCAGTGCCCACTTCTCAATTTTAAGTTGCACATAGACATTGAGGGCTCTAGGGAGGGGACGAGCTGACACAAGCTTGTGGAGGGTGCCCCTCCCCTGTTTTAAAGCACCCCTGTTTTAAAGCACCTTAGAACAACACACACCAACACTACATTTGAGCGGGTGGGGTGAAGCATGGGGTCGTTTTTTTTTTTTTTTTTTTCACACCCCTGTTCTCTGTTCTCTGTCTGGGGCCGGGGGCTGTGAGGATGAGCTGGCCGCCCGGTCGGGGTCTGGGCTGTTGATTTTCTCTGCTGCTGCGGGGACCGGGTGGTCTTCCTGTCCCCACGCCGGAGCGAAGGGGGTTCAGCTCCGGGATCGGGCGCTGGCTACCCCTCTGGGGGTGGTGGTGCCTGGATCTAGGAGTATAGAGTGCATATGGGGAGTGTGAGTGTGGGTACTGTGTCCATTTTTGTGTGTCTACATGTGGGGCGAAGGTGTGAATATTTGTTTGCGTGCATGAGGGTGGGAACATATGCTTGTGTATATGTGTGCTTGTCGTCTACGTCTATGTGTCAGGTCGGGCCTTAGACTCCGCCTCACTCATCATCTTAGTCGACCCCCACCCCACCACCATGCCCTGCCGGTGGAGGATGCCGCCGGTGCGTTGGTGATTTCTCGCGCCGGGGCAGGATGCTCGGGCGAGCGCCGGCCCGCTCTCGGCGGTCGATTGGCGGGGCCTGGCCCTACTGGCCTTGCTGGGCCCCGTTTGTGGGGTGGGGGGCCTTTGGGTCTCCGGGCCCAGGGCCTGGTCCGCCCTGGTGTGGTCGGCTGCCGGTGGAGCCTGCGGGCTTGCCGCCACGGCACCCTGGGGCGCCTACACTGTGGCTGTCGGAGGTCCCGCCTTCGGGCTCTCCTCTGCCCTTTTTTGGGTGGAGGCCGCGGTTGTCCCTGCGGTGGTTCTCCTGGGGGTCTCGTGCCCTGGGGGGCCTCCGGATGTTTGGGGCCCGGGTCTGTTCCGTGCCTGCTTCATGCCTTGCGGGATGGGGCTGTTGTTCCCCACACACACTATTAAACATTTACATGGAGGAACCTTATGAACACAAGCGCGCTCACACACACAGGTGTACACTCAAGCATTCACATTGGTGTAAAAACAGGTGCTCACAGACACACATTGTCTTGATCTGCTGTTGCTTCAAAACTTATTTTGTAATATTAGTTATGTGTGCTGCTCAATAACATTTAACATTTAGAATTTATTGTGATTTATACAGATGTTGGTTGTTGCTGCAGTCTCTTTGATGTTGTGTCTTCGGTTGTTTTCTCTTTTTGTCAGCAGGTATTGAAGCAAATTGTCTGTTTTTTTTGTTTTTTGTTTTTTCTCCCTCTCTCTCTCTATCCCCCATTCTCCTTTTTTCTCTCTCTCTCTTCCCCTTCTTTGTTGACTTTCCCCACAACCTTTTTTTTTTTTTTTTTCCTATCTTCTTTCTTCTTTCTCTCTCTTGTTTTCTCTGTCCCCTGGTCTTGTCTGTCACAGTGTGGTTAAGTAAAAGGGTATATAAAATTTAATTAATTAATTAATATTAAAAAAAAAAAAAATAAATAAATAAATAAATAAATAAATAAATATATTTAATTAAAAAAAAAGAAAAAAAAGGCTGTGAATGATGATAGTATAGCCATGCATATGTACTGTCATGTGTTATCTGTGCTACTGACAGGCCAAAAAAAAAAAAAATAAAAAAAAAAAAACTAAACTTAGCTAGACAATGACATCTCCGAATTCAATAATGAAATGCCTTTAACTGAAAATTGAGTGTTTAATCTTATTATTATACATTACTGACACTCTATCCTCCAACTTGATACTGTTAAGTGCTTTGACACAATCTGTATTGTTAAAAGCGCTATATAAATAAAGGTGACTTGACTTGACTTGACTTGTGACTTATGTGTTCAAATAGTTTAGACCTTGCCAATCAATATACTAGCCCTCTATGAGCTTCTGTGGATGTTCCTGTAGAGAAGGCCTGGTTCATCACGAGGATATCCTGAAGAAAGAGGTCAGTGGTTAATGAGATGTGGAAAATGTCTGTTGCAGAAACACAAGCCAATGGAAAGTCTCTTTCCTTTGCCTGAGCTATGAGGATGTGCTCCACTGTTACTTCCTGATTGATTAGACCATATAGAGCATGTTAACACACACACACACACACACACACACACACACGTCTTTCAGTTTCACAATGGTGCTGTTCTACTTAGAGACACCAAGTCAGCTGATTTGTTTCCTAATTTCTGACAAAGAAAATACATTACACTGAAATAATAAATGATGTAGAAACAATTTTCACTGTTTTCAGAGTTGCTAGTAAATTTCACAAACAGTTATAAAGAAGTGCCAAGTAACACATTGAGGTGAAATTTTGAAGTAGAAAATCTCTTTGTTTTTTGGTAACACTTTAGTGTTAATAGTTCTCACTATTAATTAGCATACATATTACTAGCATATTGGTTGTTTATTAGTACAAATAACGCACATATTAATGTCTTATTCTGCATGATCTCTTAATCCTACCCAATACTTAAACGTAACAACTACCTTACTAACTATTAATAAGCAGCAAATTATCAGTTTATTGAGGGGTAAGTCATAGTTAATAGTTAATTAATAATGAGAACTGGACGTTAAAGTAAAAAATAACCTGTGACCAATATTTTATAGTAAAACATATTCCAATAATCTTTGTTTTGTTTACAACTTTATTATCAAAAATACTTTTTTACAGTAGTACAGTACAGTACAGTACTGCCTCTGTTAAATCAACTTCTGTCATGACAACTCTCTGAGCATGGTTACAACAATGTTAATGTGTTTGGTCTTGGCAGGATAGATCTGCTACGCTGCTACTGCTGCTGTGGCAGAGCAAGTACCGAGACTTGCTACTGCGAATACATCCACAGCACGCTGCTGTGAGCATGTAAGAAACACTGCTGCTGCACATATAACATATATGAATAACCCCCCATAGCATACATGATCACCCCGTAGCAGATCTATACAGGTGGAGCTGGGGAAGGTGAAGGGTTTCTGAAGTGCGCTGCTACTGTTACCACAAGCATAAGCCAAATATTTGAATGTTGAGCATCGAGCTCATTGGCTACCGGTACAGGAGAGAACCAATCAGCTGTGACATGTGATAATGATGCCATTATGTCATATTGAGTTAGATCTATCGGACTGCACCATCTAGAGTTTCATGCCAGAACTTTGTATATGACTAAGATTTCAGTTCCTAACTAATAAAATTAGTTTTAAAGTAGTTAATTTTCCAGCCATAAATATTCTACCAACCAAAACTGTATTTTACATTGTCTTTATTGATTGATTGATGTACTGTATTCTGACTTATTTTCTGAAAAATAGGAGTTATTATTGTCAAACATTAGATTTTAGTGAAATAATACTGTTAAAAACAAAAACTAGACCCATTGTGATTTTGTTCGTTATATTTGCATTTTTGTGTTTTAACATGGAGTTCTCAAATTATTATATATATAAAAAAACTTGCTATAAAACTTTCTGATAATTTCTTTAATGTGCTTAAATCTCTTTTTGTTCAGGGAGTGAGGGGTCAGCTATTTTTTTTTTTAAGGTCAAATCTTGTTTCAAATAAAAGCATATGAAGAAAGACAGTTTGACAGTGAGTGTTTGGCCTTGTTTGAGATGACACATTCTGTGAGGACATGAAACTGCATTGCGTAGATAGTGGCTTATTTATTAAGACAAAAATATCCTGTTATTGCATTTGCTGAAAAAAAAAATCTTAATCTGTATTTGTGTCTTGTTTCCCAGTATCTTTAATAACATCCTTAAAACAAGATTAATTTGTCAATGAAAATTGCTCAAGATATTATGGTAACACTTTAATATAGGGACCAATTCTCACTATTAGCATGCCTATTATACATATTGTCTGTTTATTAGTACTTATAAAGCACAACCATATTCTACATCCCTAATCCTTCCCGATTCATAAACTTAACAACTACACTACTAACTATTAATAAGCAGCAAATTAGGAGTATATTGAGGCAAAAGTTGTAGTTAATGGTTTGTTAATAGTGAAAATTGGACCTTAAAATACTGTGTGACCGTTATGATGACTTATTTTCACCTTGAATTAACTGTAATTTTATTATTCCATTAGCAAATTCTTTGCTCATTTGAAGCATAAATCTAACCAATTTTTGTAAACATTTTCTTTTTTGGCTCAGCTAACAAATCTTAAACTCTTTTTGCAAGCATGTCTAGAAAAAATATATATATTTTGTAACTGTCTCAACATTATCTGTCTTGTCCTGTTTGGGTCTGGCTTCTCACTTTAAAAGGGAGTGTCCTTTTTAGACCAGATTAATAAAACAAGAGCTGTTGCTGTTTTTTTGTTTTTTTTACTTCCTGCTATCTAGTTTTCCACGCCTCTGACTTGCTCTTTCTGTCTTCTCAGCTGCAGCGTCACTGAGCATGTGGTTTTCCTCTCCTCGCGACACACAGGAAATGTTGCAGCAAAAACAAATTCAGTCATCTTTTCCATGCTGTTCTGAAGCCACAGTGTCTAAATATAGGGGCTTCAAAAGACTAAAATAAAGTTCAAACAATGGTGTTTGAGTGTTTTTAACCACTGGGAGTGTAAAACATGTCGTAGATTTGTTTGTTGAGGTTAGATTTGGCATGTTAGTTAGTCTCTCTGATCACTCAGAGAACTGAAGACTCTGTAACTATCTGCATAGGTGCACTTCAACACATGCAGGATTTTAGGTTTATGCTTTATCGATCATGAAATTCATGAGAAATGTGATGGAAATTAAGAAGTGGATTGGATCATGAGAATTTTCATGCTAAATGTGTAGAGAATCAGACCATATGTATGTGTATGTGTGTGTGCAGAGGAAGTTGACTCAAGGGATCATGGCTTTGAGTCAAAAGTTCAAATACACAAATGTGTTTTCTCAGCAGTGTTTTGTATGTTGACTTAAATGTTCAAAAAATAAAATATACTGAGATAAGCTTTGTGTTTCACTGTTTAAATTGTGCTTAAAGCCTTTAAATAAAAAGTTATGTACTTGTATGTACCTCATATTATATGTGTGTGTGTGTGTGTGTGTGTGTGTGTGTGTGTGTGTGTGTGTGTATAGTATGTACAGAACTGACTTGAACTCAAAAGAGTTTGACAATTACCTTTTAAATCTTACTCCTCTACATAAAATTATTTACATTGTGTTTAAATCAATCTGAAAGTAAATTATAATCTATGTGTTATGCACACTACACTATTAATTAGCATCATTATCAAGCTAATTATAGACATATTCATTGAGATTAGGCTTTCCACACTGACATTTGTTACAGGAGGCAGTTGAGTCACATTTATGCAAACAGACTCATAGTTATTTGATTGTTGTTGTTTTAATATTTTAATGTGTGTATCTCCATATATTTAACTTTGATTGGGAGAAGCCACACATACCCCAGATCCATCCTTCCCTTTTACTATTCCCTTCTCTTTGAACTGTTGTCTATACATGAATAAAGGCCATTGGGTCAGCGGAGCCTTTAAGAAAGCAGATTAGACCTCATTGTCTGTGAGTAAAGAAAGCAAAAGTCACGCTATAAATAGCCAGATGTAGACTCCTTCAGCAGCAGATAGCAGTAATGAACCTGACTGAGGTTACTGTGTTACTCTGCTGTCACAGTGTTTGAGGCTAATATCAGTACATATTCTCGCAAAGAGTCTTCTGCCTTTGTTTTTATAAAGGAATAGTTCAATCATCATTTATGCACCCTCATGTAATCCAAACTTGTATGACTTTTTTTATTTTTTTATCTGCAGGAACAAAGAAGTTGATATTTTGTGGAGAACAGAGATACGTAAACTGAACCAGCATTAAACTGAACACTGTCTTGCTTAGTTGGGGCCTGAAAGACACTCAACTTTCACTAATTTATTGTAATTATTCAGTAATTTATAGTAAATTGACCACACTGACTCAAACCATTGGATGAGAACAAAACTTGAACTGAATTAAGCTGGAAGATGTTGCTATTGTTGTCTTCTAGAGAGTTGCTTTACAGCTGAATCACATCTTACAACATCGACACTGATATTGAACTGAATTGAATTAACATTTACTCAATTTAAATAACATCGCTGTACTGTAGATCTGTTTATTGAACTCTTCAAACTGATGAACTTTACCCTGTTGTTGATCTAAACTGAACCAACACTAAACTGATTTGAGCTAAATTATGACGCAGAATCAGAATCTGAATTGCCTCTATAGTTGAGTTTCTATCATTTATTCTGTTCTTTTCCTGTTTATCTCTGTGAAGCTGCTTTGAGACCATCTGTATTGTATATGGAAATAAAGGTGACTTGATTTGACTTGAATTATAGTAAACGGGCTGTTAAGCACCAAAAAGGCCAAAAAGCATCTTAAACTAGCATAAATGTTGTCCATAATACTCCTACACTATATTCCAAAACCTTTGAAGAAATATCATGGCTTTAAGTAAATAAAAATGTATATGCTTCATTCGCTGAAAATCCTATGCTCTGCCATAGCTCTCATTTGCATATTTTCAAATTCAACTTGCTACAGTCACTGATATTCACATTAGGCAGATATTTTCAACCAAAGCTACTTTCACAGCATTTAAACTGTTCATGAGTTTGAGCTCATGAACTTGGTGTTGCTCTACTGTTTGAGCCACAGGAGCAAACCTGGCATGTGACAAGTCTTGCCATTTCAACTTTAAATATGCAGACGCATAAATCAGATGTGATTTTGACCGAATAATGAATAAAATGCTGTGAATTTTGGGTGAACTCTTTCTAGAAATATTTTTCTATGGGGTATTTTTATTTTATGGCATGCTATGTTCTTATTACAGAGACATTTGGAATGGTCCAAGCTCACTTAAAGGGATAAGGTACCTCAAATGCAGCTTAGATTGTTTACTCTGCCATTACACTTGAGAGTCTCCTCATAAACACGTTGTGACAGTGTATCCATCATGTCACCATATTACGTATCAATGAAAAATAACCTTGGTTAAAGTAGTCTCTAAACAGCCATTGCAATCTTGAGGCTATTGCCTCACTGCTATAACACACAGATTTTATTAAACACTGTTACCGAATTCAGCCAGCAAAACGGCATACAGCGAAATTACTCCTAGAGCCATTTTAGATTTAATATGGGCTGAGATAGTTACGGTAGTTTCATATTTATAGAGGACTTTAATTTGTTATTGGACTATGAGGCGGCTGTTTTATGCTGATGAACAGTGTACTGTATAAAATTCCCTGTGTGTTTGCTTGACTGTAGCCGAGGCTGAGCTCTGCCATGTGGAGCTGGATTTCCCCTGGATTGGCTCCAATCTCCCCCACCTCCCTCTGACTCTGACTCTCATTCTTTCCTGTGCATCCCATTCTTCAGTTAGCCTCCAAAGTCCTCTGCCATTCCTTATGCTTACAACACACAGAGTTCACAACTTTACCTCTGACCTTTGACCTTGCTTTTTTAGAGACTATATTTTTCTAAGCAACTGCCAAACTATAACCATTAAAACTTCCAAAAAAGTAACACTGCTTTACGATGTACCATGATAAAACCCTCCCAGGGGCAAATTGTATTGCTTACAGGCTGCTCTGCTCAGGAGTTCTCAGTTATGTTTCTTCAAATACTGCACAGAGAAATAGTAGTGAATGAGAGAACTGAGAATTTTTTTTTGTATTTTTTTTTTGAAAAAGATCATTTTAAAAGAAAAAATACTTAATATCCTTAATTGTTTTAATAGTATCATTTGAATAAATCCCATGGTGCATGAATATGTTAATTAAAGAGTACCATGGTATATATCAAAGTACCATGGTAATATTTTCTGACACTGTCACTGTACTATGGTTCTAACATGTGGGTAAAAATAATATTCATACATGTAAATCGAAAAAAATGTAAGTTCTCCTTTAATATATTTGTATGATCTAGTTTGTGAAATCTATCTTAGTTTAAAAAAAAAAAGCAAAAAGAAACAAAAGTCAGTACAAATATTTATTATTTGTGCTCTTCTTTGATGTCTTCATCTGCTACCTGTTTGTCTTGATTCTTTCTTGTGCATTTTTTTATTCATTTATTTATTTTCATATATATACACTTTCATTTATTTAGTTTTTTCTTTTTTCTTTTTTGTTTTTTTGTAGCGTCTTACATTGTTGGATGTATATATATATATATATATATACACGTATATATGTGTCATTTCCAAATTCTGAAATGTTGTTGAATATCTGACCGGAAGATTCCTCAAGCAAATGTATCAACAGCACATCCAAGTTTTTTTTTTAATCAACAATACTCAGCAAGCATGCTTTCAGGGAATACTAAAACACAGGGTTTTAGATAAAACTTTGTAGTTTCCATCTCAACTGAGCGCCAATTCCCAGCCATCATAAATCTTCTATCTCAGATTATTGCGTAATCAGAGGGGGAAATATGATGCCAATAAAGAGCGTGAGCCGGCGGGATATTATTGGTGGGCGTTTATTCTGCAGGAATTATACAAGGATTTGCAGTCTAATTCAGAGGGGGCTATAGCTAGGTCTGGTGGGGACGTTTATATTCACACCACGGAGATTGACTGATATTGCCCTACACCGTGCCGCTTTATTGGCAGTAAAGGGCTTTAGGCTGTGAAACAACTAGTCGGGAACATGTTGATATGAATCACGCTCAAAAGCAAACGTGTTTTTGAAAATACTTAACTTTTTAATGTTCACGTCCAGTCGTTGTAATGCGCTTAAACAGCAGGCTATACCACCGTTACCTGTTGAGTTTCAGATTAGCATTTCTCTGAAATAATGAGCCTTTCAGGCGTGTGGAGAGACAGCCCTGCTGACATGTGTAGGACCAGAGAGCATGCAGATACTTGTCCTGCACTTCACTGCAATCCAATCACAACCAGTCAGACGACTATTACACCTCTGTCACGTCAAATTTTCCATACTCTGACGCTATTAGTCACCTTGGCCTTTCGTCACAGAGCTAATGCTATAGCATTATTTGCCCTAAAGACTTTTCTTTGGTACTTTTAAAGACAAGTTACACAACATTTTGATAAGTATTAATAGATACGAGCTGAAATGATGTTCAGTAAAACTGTAAGCAGAGACAGAATATTCCATTTCAACTCTGGTGCTTTAGATTATGACTAAAGGCAGGATTTTATTGGAGGTGTCATTTTGAACTTTTACATCTGTAAATTGAGTCAGACATGCTTAGACCTATTTCTATTTCCTTATAAAAAAACATTAACTAGCAGTGGTGGAAAGCAATCAAAAGCAGCTTTCATCAGATAAGTGCGTTTTTCGTTTGGTTTGTCTGCTTGTAAGCAAGGTCACATGGCTGTTTTTTAGGATCTGACTTGTTGCGGCATTGTCTGCGAGACAGAGCTGTTTCCGCTTTCCACGCGTCAGCATTAGACTCTCCATTTCTGGGTTTGTGATATCACGGAGCACAGGAAGTGACATCACGTCCTTGTTTGTGAGCCCTGGTAATTGTGGGCTAGACGACAAATGACAGCTGTGCCGTGCTGGAAAATGGATATGAGTGCGGTTAGAGGTTAGCCTCATAACCGTGTCGCTTTATTGGCATCTTTCTGCCTTTTTCTAACAACAGGCTTAAATGCTTCCTGTTTCTTATATGTAGAAAAACACACTGTCACATATTGGGTGTTTAAAAGCTTTTTGGCTAAATCTACAAGAGCGGCCTCTGATAGAATCACAGGAGTTGCGGTTAATAAAATATATATTTTTTAAAAGTGAGCCATGTGTATATGTATGAGTTATTGATAGAATAGTTATCATAATCAAGGGAACTGAATTCAGGATGTATGATTGGTTTATGTAAAACAGGTGTGGAACAAACAGCAGTCTGTATACTGTACTTTCCACCCTGCTTAGACCACAGGTGCAAACCTCACAGGAGGGCTTTGCATAGTAAAATGGCCACAGCACTGGAGGGAAAGCATTCACTCGTGTGTGATGGAAACTGTCACCTACTGACAGTCACGTTTGCCACTTGATAGTTGACCATCACTGCTGGAAACATACACAGCTTATATATATATCTGTAAGATGAAGAAAAAGATGATAATACTTAAGTTAATAAGTTAAAGACATGTTGTCTGATATTGAACATATATGTATATTGATTATAAATGACATTAGATGACTGTGTGTGTGTATTGCTTGATCATAATTTTATCTGTAGTGTTATTCATTGTTACATTTAAAGCTAATACATTTTAAATGTACTAATTTATCATTATAAATGTATAATTGCAAATATATTTAAATATGACATACAAGTTTCAATAGAAATGACTTATTTTTACAAAAATAAATGTTTAAGTATAGTTTACTTTAAATGCTTGTCTGTACACTTGGAAGTACACTTTAACCATATTTCAAAGACAAGGGAAACAATTATGAAATGATATGAAATTCCAAATTTAAGCTAATGCATTTAATATGAATTTAAACTATAATACATTTTTAGTTGATGCAATTGACAAGTAATTAGTGTGAAAACAGTCAGTTTGCACTGAAGCATATTCTTTAAACTCTAATTAAATAAATTAAAGATGCTTATTCTGATATTAGACTTATGTGTATATAAATACTTGATTATAATTGACTATACTTGACTGTGCATATATTATTTAATTAAACATTTAAATATAAATATACATTTAAAGCTAATATATTATATAATGTAAGATAATATATTTTAAATCATTATAAATGTTTAATTAAAAATAAATATTTCAATACTTGACATTCACGTTTTAATGGAAAAGTACGTTTGGTGGTACACTTTAACCATATCTCAAAGACAATAAAAAATAATTATGAAATTGCATGTAAAAATGTACTTAGGTGAGTCGAAAAAAGCACTCTAAAGTTCAGCTAATTGCAGTTGCATATATTTTAATTTTATTCCAATTAAAATGCAATTAAGTGTCTAACAATATTACATTCAGTTTGCACTTAAGAACATTCTTTAAACTCCAAGTAAATGAAGACATGTGGTCTGATATTAGACAAATGTACATATATGTATTATGTATATTTGCCAGTTTCATGGCAAAGCAGACCAGTATCCTCTACAATAAATCATGTTTTCATCTAAATAAAGAGAGCAAAGACAATAGGCTTGGGTACCTTGGAGACCAGTAGGACTTCTTTGCCATGGCAACTGTGTGCTGAGATACCGTGCAGTGATGTGGCTTCACCGACACATTCTGTGAAAGAATGCAGAAAGTGTGTTCGCTTCTGTGTTTCAACATACTTTACATCTCACACCATTATATCTGAAAACCTTCCTGTGAAATAACAAAAAAAAAAAAAAAACTCACATTTGTTCGAGCAAGTGTCCAGTCGTGCGGCCAAATAAAGTTGTGTTATTGTAGTTTGGCACTGTACGGTGTTCAACAAAAGCCGGTTTTTCCTTTTCAGTATATTTGTAAACACAGAGAATGTGTATTATCATTAAACATTATTGTGTGCACTGTTGGGTTTCATCAGTAAACAATGGGCATGTCACATCAAGCTTTATCACGTCTTTTAAATCTAGAGGTCTTAAATATCAACAAACGGATGAAGACAGATCTTCAGCTTTTATTCAATAGCTAAGGATTCTATTGCTTTTCTACAAGCACATACAAGTTCACGTATATGTGTAAATGCACATACAGTATGTGGGTGTATGTTTGTCCCTGCATTTCTCCCTCTCTCGTATTCCTCAAACGCTGGAGTGCAAAGCAAACGCACACACACACAGCAAACGCAGACACAGGGTGAAGAGTGTGAGGTATCTACTGCATGTAGAGAAAGCTTGGGTTAATTTCCTGTGGCAACAGAAAGAGGCTTCTGTATGCACTGCATTTAACAATGAGTTAAAGTGTAACTCGGGTCATGTGACTCAGATGAAGGCAGAAATGCCCTCAGTTGTTTTCTTCCTTCACTGTATTCATGCGATTCATTTGGCATTGCTGACATATTTTGCTCAAGAAAAATGTTGATTGATTTGTTTGAGGCTTAACAAAGTACGACGTATTTGATAGTGTGCCAGATGTGATACGTGCTACTGGTAAATCTGAGATCTGAGATGAAACAGTGAGGTTGTACTACAGGCAGGCACAAGCATCCTACTTCACTTACAGATAATATAATATTAATGAAATAAAAGGCTACTTAAAGACACTAAACTTTCATGACAACGTATCTTAACACTTTTGGCTACACTTCGTTTTAAAGTGTCCTTGTTACAGTGTAATTAAATAAAATATTTTATTTATATTAATAAGTAATATTTACACAAGTAATATTAATTAACATGTATTTAGTTTAGGGTTAGTCACTTGTAGTTCTGCATAATCACTGTTAATACTGTAGTAACTGCATGTAATGTGTAACAACGACACTAAAATAAAGTGTAACCTTTTATCGTGTTTTAAAGAAGCTCATTTATTTTGCTGTTGACTAACATATTTCAAATGTTCTGAATTGGAAATTTCATCATTACAAATGTGCAATTATAAATATATTTAAATACATGACATACGAGTTTCAATAGAAATGACAATAAAATATATTTTAGTTTACCGTAAACGCTTGCTAGTACATTCAGCAGTACACTTTAACCATATTTAAAAGAAAATATAAATAATTATAAAATTACACAAAAAGATGTAATTTAGTCCCATTTGAATTGATCAAAAACACTCTAAAGTTCAACTATTTGATGGCAAGTAATTCAATTTCCAAAAACTTTACATTCACATTTGCATGCTAAAGTGTACTTCACAAGGGGTTATCCAGTAACCTACACAATCTCAGGATCAAAAAAGGAAGATGGACGAAGTTATCTAACAAAATATGTGATGAAAAGTTAATTTAACCCTGTTGGCTGCTCCCAGCACTTTTTAAAACACAGTGACGCCTGTGCGTAGGTCACTGAAGAGGTGTGCCATAAGAGATGTAATGTGTACTTTCATCTTTCATCAACAGATTTATCTGAAGGAGCTGTCGAGTCTGTGCCCTAGCAAGTCCGGGAGAGCAGCTTTTGAGTGTGCTATCAAAACACAAGTCACGGTTTTCCCATTAACACAGAACCTTGTTTTATGAGTTCAAAACAAGCGCACATCCTATAGTGTTGCTGTTTACGTCTCTTCTAGCCTTCAACTATAGGTTGCATGTGCATAAATATGTCTGAGGTTTGGGTTGCATGGTTGGATGGTAACTTTCATATGGCAAATAGCATTTGTTAATGCAAAAATATGAATGTACAATTTAATATCAAAACCAGAGCGTGTCTCAGCTGCGAAATAGACCTTGATCAGTTTTTGGAGCGGTGGTTGGAACGATATTAGTGACATAACCCAAACAGCTGTCTCAAATCTGCATTATGATATATGCCTGCTAGCATCCCATAAAAACTATGCCATCTGTACAATTTCTGAACATTATACTCGTAGCCAAGGCCTCCAATTCACCATTCGATCAATACTAACTGTATTTGTCAATTAGTGCTCTGCCCCAACACCTAGAGCTGCCTTCCCAGACAGTGTTTTAAGGCGTCACAGACTTGTTCCTGAAGCGAAGGCTGTTCCAAACAGTAGGAAGTGTATAATTATGCTGTCTTCTTGTATTGTATGTGTCCTTCCTTCACATATAAAGCAATCCCAGAATACACTGCGACAAGCTCTGTGAAAAATCCCCAATTCATCAATTTTAAAAATAGTCATAGTGAATAACGTGACGTGCAACTCCACTATGCACTGCAATAATGTCAGTGAAAAAATCTAATGTAACCCAAGTTGCATCCTTCATGCACTTTGTGTGAAAAAGGATATTCATTGGAATATTAGAGTCTTGTCCATAAAAAGTTTAAGATTGTGTTAAATCATGACATGGGATAGCCCATATCTAACGAACTGAATGACCTGTAAAGCTTTTCTTTATCCAATTAGAGACTGTGGACCTTTGCCTCAACATTATCTCACTGAACTATAGTGAACTGCTTCACCACTGAGATCCAGACTGGAGCTGTTCTGACAGGGCCTTCTGATTTATTCACTCTTTTGCCCAGGTTCACCACTGCTGTTGTGCTGTTTGTTGGGATGATTTCGGGTTCACATCTCCCTCTTGCTTGTCATCTTTCATGACATGCTGCATTCCAATGGTTATGATTATTGTATGATTCTGGAATGCCCCCCATTTCTGGCTGCAGATGCCAGTGAGTTACCTGCAGGCAATCCTGAATCGACAAGATCCTGTGGTCCAGCGTTCCAGCCTAACCTCACCTGACACTGTGTCCACCTAGTAGACAGTAACAGGTTGATATACACAATGTATCTTGAGGAAAAGTAAACTTCTAAAGAACAGAACCTGTTTATTGGTTCAAATGTAATCATGTTTGTTTAAATATACAGTATATATATTTCACTGCAGTTTCCAGTTGAAATGAATACTAGTAGCATTAAAATATTTACAACTTTTCACACAAATTATAATTACAGGGGCAGATTATTGATTAATAAAGACTTTTTATCCATGTACAATACTCTTATGACCTCAAAACACTTTTACCATAGTGCATGATTTGCAAACTAATACATTTTGACATAATAAGCCCCATATGTATGTCTTTTCTAATGTAGTAAACTTGCTAGGTAGCGCACCTGGTAAAACATTGCATTTGTGATGCAGAGTCCTGTGAAATGCAAAAGCATAATAAAAGAGCTGAAAGATGAAAGCTAAAATTGATGCTTCAACAAATGTGTTTTTATCTCACATTTGCTTCTGTTAACACTATCAGTTAATTTAGGGTAGAGTTTAGTGTAGGTGTTATGCTATTTTTAAACTTTTATAGGTACTCACCAGACATTTCATTTATGATATAGAGCATTAACCAGTATATTAAAATGTTGCCACAGTCATGTTTAACTGTTTCACAGAAAACTGAACACCCTATTTAGTGCCAGTCACTGGAAATTTTGAAACTGCCGTGAAATATTGCAAAAAAATATTTAAATGACAATGGGCTGTTTAACGAACCTGCATCTACAATAAAGAAAAAAAATGATATTGCTTATAATGCCTTTTTGACCCATTTCATTAACATTTTTCAGAGGCCTTTATTAACTGAAGTGATTTTAACTGCAAAACTGACTGCACATATATAGCACGTGTGTGTGTGTGTGTGTGTGTGTGTGTGTGTGTGTGTGTGTGTGTGTGTGTGTGTGTGTGTGTGTGTGTGTGTGTGTGTGTGTGTGTGTGTGTGTGTGTGTGTGTGTGTGTGTGTGTGTGCGTGTGCTTGCTAACTATCACTCAGGACTCCTTAGCCACACACAACAAGCTAGCATCATGGCTTGAGTGTTGGAAAAGCACCTTACATTTTCTATAGAAAATGTCGTTTTTTACTACTAGAGAACATCCTTCATCTCTAAATAGACTATAAAAGGGAAATGTGGTAGCTCATGTAGAACTGAGAGCAGCAAAAAGTTAAATATGAGCCTAGCAAAAATCTGGAAGTGTCTGCCTTCAACTGAATGTGGAATCACACCCAGTTAAAACTCTCAAACAAAAATCCAGCCGGCCGGTTTAACCACTACACTGCACTCCCAGTTTACACTCTGCATTACCCAAACACAGATGGAAAGAATATTGCATAAGAAACAACAAGGCAGTGATCCATTAAAAACTGTACCAAACCATGCAAGTTATTCGGTTTCACTTCTCTGTTGTTTCACACCAGCTACTAAAATTAGCTAGACATTTATTCCACTGTAAATGGTTATATCTTACTCATACTTCATACATGTGGCCTAACCATTCATGGTGAAAAACTGACTTGATTCCATCTCAGAGTTTTTAGAACCTTTTAAGCAGTTCTATATTTATTTAGATTAGCAAACTAGACGTGCAGCAGCTCTTTTCAGGAAGTCCCCTTAAATGTAACAGATAGGCCTCAGGTACTGGTCTTCTGACACATAGCTGAACCTCCTTTTGTTGTACACATCAAACAGAGCACAAAGGCAGGCAATGACTCAGTTGGGGGCAGGTCTCAGAGGCTGGCTTTCTGTCGCTGCCTCGTGGGCTCTGGTAATTGTTTTCCTGTCGCCTGTAACCTTCAGCTGGCTAAAAATCCCAAGAGGGCACTGGCTTCATGGCATTTGTCATATTAATGACACAAATGTGTGCATCAGATGTCAGGACATACTGTAAGTCGCGCTTTAGGGCCTACATCACAGTCACGACAAACGCCGTGGTTAGTGCCTGATGTAGATGAGTATGTAACAATTATCCTCAGGTTCGGTTGGGCAGAATAATGTAATGGAACATATCTAGAACACTTACAAATGCATATGTTAGTTTTCATAAACACACTATATACACTACTGTTCAGAAGTTTGGGGTCGGTTTTTGAAGAACTCTCCTATGCTCACTAAGGCTACATTTATTTGATCAAAATACAGTAAAATATTATTACACTTTAAAGTAACGGTTTTCTAATTGAATGTATTTTAAAATGTCATTATTTCTGTGATGATAAAGCAGAATTTATATCATCATTACTCTAGTCTTCAGTGTCTGATTATCCTTCAGATATCATTCTAATATGCTGATTTGCTGCTCAAGAAACATTTCGTATTATTATTAAAGTTGAAAACAACTGCGCTTGATATTTTTATGGAAATTGTGATACATTTTTTAAGATTCTTGATGAATAAAAAGTTAAAAAGAAGTGCAATTATTTGAAATAGACATCTTTTGTAACATTTTAAATGTCTTCGCTGTCATTTTTGATAAATATAATGCATCCTTATTGAAGAAAAATATTAATTTTGGGGGGGAAATAAGATTGACCCCAAACTTTGGAAAGGTCATGTAAACCAAACACTCAAGCTAAAACTTGTTTTATTATTTTGCACAGATTAAATTTAATATGAAATGATATCCACAATGAATTAATGCTCTTGGGACAAAATATAAACAAACATCTTATTTGAGAGGTGGATAATGTATACTAAAGATTCATGCACAAGACCAACAACGTAAACTGAGAAAGTACCTACAATCAATTTTGATTTCAATTTAGCTTTCTACACTTTTTGGAATTATTCATAAAAGTGCATAAACTATTCAATCTTATCAGTTGACACCCATATTGAAAACCATGTTGCGCTAACTACTCTTTGACTAAAGCCTTTAGTGATTCACAGCAATAAAGATTTACGCTGCTGTGTTGAAAGGCCTAACCAGGCAGAAGCCAGAATGAGCAAACCCTTGTAAAAGGTTATTGAGCCAGACATATCAATACATTATCTCCTTCTTGCAAACACATTTATTGCAAGTGCTTCTAAGTATAAAGCAAAATGCTACATTAATGGAAGATAAAAACAGCCTGATTAAGAGTAACGCAGATAAATTTGCTTCTAAATTCTCATATCTCATAATTCCACTCTCCTTGATCAATACCAAGACCATAACTATTCACAGGAGTCTTTTCTTAGTTATACTTCTGTCTTATCTTTATCAAGACAGACCATTACTTCATTTCCACGCTCTCTTTGCTTTGCCACCATCATCTGGAGCCCCTGTACCACCACAGCATCCATGATCTCCACTCACTTTTCTCCTGAAGCCAGAATAACACACACTGCTCTTTTGCTCCACCCTCCCTAAATCATGTAATAGACTGTCAAATACTCATATATCAGCCAGTCATCCTGTCTGCTCCTCGGCCACCCCCGACGGGCTCACCTTTATGCTGATGATGGAGATGGCACAGGTTGGGGGGGGGCTGGCAGAGGTGGGCGAAGGAGAGAGAGAAAGAGAGACAGAGCATCTCCATCAGGCTGCCAGCCAGAGCCAGTGATTAATTCCAGCAGATGCCTGGTATTTGCCTCTGAAGGTGGGGGTGTGAAGCGCTCTCTCTCTCTCTCTTTCTCTGTACCCAGGCTGGCTGGCAGATCTTAATGAAATATTAACCAGCAGGAGATAAACCGAGCGAGCGAGGACAGACACAGGCGTGGGCTTCGGCGTAGGTGCGGGGAGAACCGGCCTTTCATAACAAGGAAAAGGAGAAACCCCCTCCACATGAGCATATATATATATATATACAAACATGAGCCAATAACACATTAGACACGGTACCCAGGCTGTCCCATCTCTTCCACCCCCATTCCCTGGTAAGGGAACACCCTCCCACTACTCTTGTTAAACTTATAAGTGAGTCACCAACTGCCACCCCGTTTCCTGATCTGAGCTTCTAGTTATATAAAGTTGTTGATCATTAGACGGATGATATTCGCCTACATCTCTCTTCGAGACACCTGTGCAATTACATCGAATTCTACTTTAGCCTATTCGTGATCATTTTATCTTTCATTATATTCTAGTTTATGGCAAGCAATCATCAATCAAAATGTGTTGAAGATTTTTAGAAGATGCGGTGCATTATTCATTTGTAAAACAAAATGGCTTGGAGGATCCTGGTCTAACTGTGCATGATTTTACATGTTATTCTAAAGTAAAAAATGTCTTAGTAATCTTGCATCATAATGTAATAACCTGCTGCACCTGTGAAACAGCTTTTCTTTTCTTTTCTTTTTTTTGGCTGACGTCACAAAAACTTCTTACTCAATAAACTGCTTTTGTGTGAAAACAGCTCATAAATAAACACACACAGATCTTTAACGTGTCCATTGTGTCATTTTTGTTAGCACTTTGCATTTAGGCTAGGCTACTTGAAAAAAAAATGGTTTAGCCTATTAGAGACGTTGCAAACAGTTTTGCGGTTGTGGCTATAGGGATACAGCAAAAAATGGAAGCTAACAATAAATTACATTTTCTACCTATTTGATTGTGTTTTATTAATGTCTACACCTACCCCAACCCTAAACCTACCCCTTACAATAATGCAAAAACAGCAATTATTGTTGTAGGCCTACAGTGTGACAAAATAAAAAATACTGGGTTGTTTCAACCCAACTTTGGGTCAAATACGGACTAACCCAGCTGTTGGGTTAAATTTTTACATTACATTTTTAACCCAAAAGTTGGGTTAGTCCATATTTGACCCAAAGTTGGGTTGAAACAACCCAGTATTTTTTAGAGTGTTGATATGCGTATGCCCAGTAGTTTTTGCTGAAGGCCCTTCAAGCCTTAACCCAGTGTTGCAACAGGTAGCCTCAAACTCTGATTCAGCAGCCATTATATGATTGGTGAAAATCCATTCAGTATGTTGTACTTTCTATAAAAAAAATTTTTTTGCACTTTGGGGAATTTTAGACAACAGTCCAACACACTGAATGAAAAGCCTCGTTTTCGTTCACGTTAAATTAAAATGGCGTCTGCTCTGACTAAAGTCTATTGAGTCAGCAAAGTTACATCGATCTCCCTGCCAAAGCCACGGCGCACTCTGCTCTTCTCCTCAATTTACAGAGCATCAGTACACCACCGGCGTCCGGAGAGCGTGCTGCAGCGCTTATTTGCATTGGTGTCTGGCGTTGAGTGACAGAGAGGATCCCTGTGTATCGAGTCCGGGACATCCCCCAATTAAACAGATCTCCTCTCTCCTCTGTCAGCACCCGCCATCCATCAGTGCCAACGCGCCGGCCGTGCCCGGAATAGCCTAGTGTCGCTTCTTCATCAAAACAAGCAAGCGGCTTTAATTCAAATTTTAAATATAAAAATAATAATAATAATAATAAACCTTTTAGAGACTTAATTGAGTAGCATATATTAGATCTGTTTAATACGTCATTTATAATGCTGAAAAAGAAATTGGATCTTCGGGCATCAGTTTAAAATGATATAATAATAATAATTATTATTATTGAAACATATCAATCGTATTAAAACGAGTCATAATGTTAGTTCTGTAACAGTGTCTAAATTCACAAATGAACAAGTTGCACAAAACAAAGCACAGAAAGCAATTGCTGCTCGCTTGTGCTGCTCCACTTATGGAAAACTGCGTTGTATTGCATGGGGGAATAGGCTACATTCAACTCGTAATGAGATCCGTACGTCGGAATAAATACGCTTTTCTTGCATGTGTTATTGTAAAGCATTTGTTTTCTAGTAATTATAATTAGCGTAGCTATAGTTTATTACGAATTAAAGTGCCTGTGCTAATGTTGAAATAAGTTCATATTTCTGCACCGAAGGCGCACCGTTGTTTAAGTGTTGAGAAAAAAAGTTCTCTCTCATAAATCTTGGAACGGGCGAGGCAGCATAGTGCTGACATTAGTTATTGTGCGGAGCTCTGGACTTCAAATGCACCCAAGCCTCCCTTTCACTGCCAAGCGCCGATCAGCGCTACATCAGGAAACTCCAAATAAGGGCATGGAAGAGGAACCCCACCGGAATCAAGCCTTATGTAGTCACGACCTTATATGGCATGGCGGAGCGGGATCTTCCGGCCAGGGCTCTGCTACAGCGCAGACGGGAAGCCCGAAATTTTAGCGAGAGTTTTGAGCAGAAAAGGCAGACTTACGCTTCACTTTCTCTCAGAGAGACACTGGCTTACCACGCATTGATTTGCTGTGGAGGAGGAACGGGCATCTCCCCTCCATTTAACGCACAGACTTAATGTTTAAGCTCCCCAATCTGCTGTTTTCCTCTAGGCAAGCGTCATGTGTCCTCCACTGCAGTGCCTAAATATGGGCTTCCTCCACTCCAAATATGGACATCTACGTCACGGCAAGAGTATATATAAAGGAGTAGGGATTCTCTGAGCTGAGAAAGAGCCTAGAGAGCCCAAGCGATTCAGCGCTAGTGCAGACAGCTGACTGGCAACACGTTGCGATATATATAACAGACACATTAAATAAATGTGACAAGTCAATTCAAAACAACAACAGAAACAAAACAGCGATCTAATTTGCTGAAAAGTGAAATTTAGGGAATGATCAGAAGGGACATTCTGAATCTCACTTATTTTATCTGAAACGTAGTGGATTTGTTCTGCATCTTTGGACAATCAAAAACGGAGAAGAGGGAAGACAACAAGAAGACAAACTGTGAGAGTGAAGAGATCAACAGAAAGAAGGAGAGACAGACATCGCAGCATCTTCACATTTGTCGTCCCAGAGGGGTTAGCTGCTGATCTCTCCAGCGCACTTCTCTCCTCACCGAGCACACTCCAGAGAGCGATGGCTGCAGCCAAGACAGAGATGCTCCTGCCTGCTCTGCAAATCTCCGACCACCTGAGCTTCCCTCACTCCCCCATGGATAACTACCCCAAGCTGGAGGAGATGATTATGCTGAACTCTGCAGGGACCCCATTCCTCAATGCCACGGCACCTGAAGGCACAGGCTTTGGCTCTGGGGAGCCCGGCGATCATTTTGATCACCTTGCTGGAGGTAAGCACTAAATCCCTCTTGATTAAATTGCATGGTGAAAAAGCTGCATGCTGCTTTCATACAGAGAATTGTGAGAGTTGTTTACTTAATAACATGTTTTTAAATTAAACTGTGCTGATGTAAAGTTTAAAAATGTTATCTAAAGCTGACAGCCAATACTAAGTAGTTATTACTAATTAAAATCATTGGAATGAATGAGACAATAAGAATTTGCAGAACAGCTCAATTTTTGAATCATTGAAAGTGCAGATTGAATAACTATAAGCTGTGCAAGAAGGAAAAAGAGATCAGGATGACAGTAATGAGAAAGAGAGCACTGAGAGAAGCACACATGCAGATGGTTTAGCTTGCGCTGGCTCTTGTCTCGGCAAATGTGTGTGTGTGTGTGTGTGTGTGTGTGTGTTTGGTGGGGGGGGGGGTGCCCCTGCTCTCCATCAGCACCTGCTGCTCTGTCTGAGATTGTGGGAAAACACAGTCTCGACAGCCAGCAGGACCCCCCAACTAAAACACCTTTGGGATCATTTATGTGCACTTAAATGAGCTCAAGACAATTTCGAGTTAACTAGCTGTTCTATGGTTTCTAATCCACTCTCTCTCTCTGTTTTGTGCTTGTTTTTGCAGACACGCTTTCAGAAATGGGCATAGAGAAATCTCTGGCAGATCAGAACTACTCCACCCAACGGCTGCCCCCCATCTCTTATACAGGCCGTTTCACCCTCGAACCTGCCCACAACTGCAGTAACAGTCTGTGGGCTGAGCCTCTGTTCAGCCTGGTGAGCGGGCTGGTGGGCATCAACCCGCCCCCCACCTCCATTCCGTCCTCGACTTCTCAGGCAGCTCCCCCCTCTTCCTCTTCTTCGTCTTCCATCCCCTCTTCCACTTTGTCATCCACATCCAGCACCAGCCTGAGCTGCTCCGTCCACCAGAGCGAGCCTAACCCCATCTACTCGGCAGCTCCCACCTACTCCAGCACCAACCCAGACATCTTCCCTGAGTCTGGCTCAAACTTCCCCACCACAGTGTGCACCTCGCTGCAGTACCCTTCATCATACCCCAACAGCAAGGCCTGTAGCACCAGCTTCCCTGTGCCAATGATCCCCGATTACCTGTTTCCCCAACAGCAGAGCGAGATCAGCTTGGTGGCCCCCGACCAGAAGCCCTTCCAGACGCAAGCGGGGCAGCAGCCCTCCCTGACGCCGCTGTCCACCATCAAGGCCTTTGCCACCCAAACTGGTTCTCAGGACCTAAAGAGCATCTACCAGTCTCAGCTCATCAAGCCCAGTCGCATGCGCAAGTACCCCAACCGGCCAAGCAAGACACCTCCCCACGAGCGCCCCTACGCATGCCCCGTTGAGACCTGTGACCGTCGCTTCTCGCGCTCAGATGAGCTGACGCGCCACATTCGCATCCACACCGGCCAGAAGCCCTTCCAGTGCAGGATCTGCATGCGCAACTTCAGCCGCAGCGACCACCTGACGACACACATCCGCACGCACACGGGCGAGAAGCCCTTCGCCTGCGAGATCTGCGGCCGCAAGTTCGCCCGCAGCGACGAGCGCAAGCGCCATACCAAGATTCACCTGCGGCAGAAGGACAAGAAGGCGGAGAAAGGCACCACTGCAGTGCAGAGCTCGGTTGCAAACGTATGCATCTCAGCTTCCTCGCCAGTGTCCAGCTATCCTTCTCCCATCACTTCCTACCCCTCTCCGGTCTCCTCCTTCCCGTCCCCAGTGAACTCCTGCTACTCCTCACCGGTGCACACCTCCTACCCCTCCCCTTCCATCGCAACTACTTACCCCTCGGCAACCAGCACCTTCCAGACGCAGATGGCCACCTCCTACCCTACCTCAGTGGCCAGCAACATCTACAGTTCTCCTGTCACCACCCCAATGTCCGACATGCAAGCCACGCTTTCCCCTCGGACATCTGACATCTGCTGAGACTTTTGACACCCACCCCAGCCCTCCAGGCTTGACTCAAAGGAACAGAAAGCATCAGTGACTTCTAAGTCCCCTCTGCAAAAAGCACTTTTCTGCCCATGCTCCCAACATGGCTCGGTTACAAAACAGTCAAGGACTCGGCAAAGACTTTTGAAAACAAAAGGGATTTTTGTGTCGTTCTCTCCCTTCGAATCCTATCCTTTCAAACAAGGCGTATGAGACTTTCAAATGACAAACAAAAGCAACAGGCTTCGGCAAGTTTTCCCTCAGACTGTGCGTGCACAGATGTACTTGCGATGCAGAATGGCAAAAGGACGTTAACGGTGTAATCGAAGCCTGTGGACTTCAGGCTCGACAGAAGCTTGACTCGACAGGTGTACAGTTACAAAAGACGTTTGAATAATATACATAAGCTACAGTATATTGTACATGTGCCATGTTTCCTTTTTGTTTTTACTTTTTAGTACCATTGTTGTGACAATTGATTTGAATATTTGCATTGTATTATTCTTGAGCAGGGCCATATTTTATAAGATACATTCTGTATTAAGTAGTTAAAATGCTGTGATAAGTTCTTGACATTGTTTTACTAGAAGCACTTAAGTATTCTGACGCATGTGGAAGAGTGATGTTAGTTTCTCTTATTTTGTAAATATCATCCACTGGTACTATCTTTCTCTTTCTCAAATGTGACAACAAGAACCTGTTAAATGGAGGAGAAAAACATCAGAAAAGAATCAACCACAAATCTTCAATTTTTTTGGTGCCTTTTGTGAAGCCTTGCAGATGTTTTGACAGATATCAGCGTGTGGATGCGTTGCATCTAGCCTTAAGGTGTAAGGGATTTTGTTTTCTCGTTTCTTTTTTCTATATTCAGAAAGTCATTTCAAGGAAAGAAGGGAAAGGATTTGAGGGCACTGCATTTCTTTGGGATGTAAGCAAAAAAGAAAACTATAAACTATATTTTTATAATGGAAATGTACATATCTACATCTTGAGGAGTTGGAATGCTGTAGTTACCTACTGAGTAGGCATGGGATTTTTTGTATGTTATTTACATGCGGTCCATTATTTTGTCGTTATTTTTATTTTGTATTTGTGTTTGTTTGAAAAAGTGACTGTTTATGGCTTCTAAACACATTGAATGCGCTTAACTGCCAATGGGATATTTGGTGTACAAAATATCCTTCAAGAACAGAACTATAAATAAAACCTAAATATATAAATATATATGTTGAATCCCTGTCTTGCTTTTCATCGCTTAGCAACAGGTCTCTATGAATATTGCTTTATAGAGTGAACACACACACACACGCCACTGCATATTAAAAAACTATTTATTGTAATACAGTATGTCATTAAAAGCCATTAGTTCATGGTCTCGAGTTACCAAATTTAAATCATTACCAGATTTTCTCATACACCTGACAGCATAGATTCATAATAAAATGTTATGTGATTAAAATGACAGAGTAGCTGATTGCAATGAATAATTTCAGTAGCTCAGATTAATAATGACATCTTTTCATCCTCAAACAGCACTAGTGCATGTGTTTAATCTATTGTTAAGTTTCACAATTGCTTAGATTTGAAAGCATCCAAGCTTTCAGTTGAACAAGTCACGTCTTCCATAACAAAAGATATCACAACTGCAATATAACCTAGAGCAAAAAAGGAAAAGAAAAAAAGAGAACAAATTAATAAATAAAAACTTGACATCAAAAATATATGTACTGATGCATTCTTTTGTTCAGAAGTTCGGCAAACTGAGAAGCCAATCATGGAGTTGATACGGCAGATCAGATTGTCTCTCTTTATTACTTGTCAAAAGAGCTCCTGGGCGTCATGAGAATATGTTATCAAAAGATAGCATGTACGAATGTGACTGGATGCGCTTGGGGCTTAATTATACATAGATAGCAATCTTGTAAAATCAGTCGACACTAATAAGACGCTCTTGTAATGGGCTTCCGTGTCTATTGAGTTTGTCAGGGGAAAAAAGTCTCAATATCGAAGTTGCTTTTAAGAGTAAGGCAGCTTTTGCTCTATTGTATGTTTTACCTTCCCACATGAATGCCTTTGTAAAAGAAAAATAATAATCTGCTCATACTAATTTCTCTGCCACCAAAAAGATCAAATGAAAAAACGCTCTCTGTTTCTTTCCATCCTGGCATCTGTACATGCTTTGTGAGCTCGTTATAGCTCGGTTAAACTGCCTTGACGGGCAAGATACAAGTTGAACAGATTTAATGTGACAGAAGTTGTGAGAGTAAACGTAAATGTGTGGCATGTCTATACATTTCTTTCTTCATTTATCATAGTAAAAAGCAGAAGACCATAAAGGCTGATTATCTTATTACTGCATATAAACGTAACCATATGGGTGAGCATATTAGAAAGAAATTAGATGATTTTCTTTCATCACACTGATAGTCAGACCAATTGAAGCTCTGCTTAATATGTTAAAATCTCAGACTTTTAGGGTGTGTCAGCAGCCCTGGGATGGAAAAATTGGCCTGTTTGTGTAGGGGGACTTTCCCAAACTATGAGGCAATATCAGCCCAAAAGATGAAGCCACAGAGCAGCACCAGATTCGAATGCATCTAAAAGAGGAATAACAACCGTGAGACAGAGCCAGTTGAAGGGAAAGAACAACACAAAGGAAAGTAATTAGGGTAATTGGTCTCATAATCCCAAATTGACTCTCTACAAATGTCTTCAGTGAGACAGCCGTTGCCTGAATCAGATGTCAATGAACCACAATGAAGAAAGCGCCGTTCGCTTGTTCATACACACCTATTATTTCACAGGGTCACTTTAATAGACATTTGCACAGTCTCCTGAGGGTCAAGTAAAAAAAAAAAAAACCTCCCCCGCAAAACCACCAGTTTAGACAAGCATGAACAATTTCCATGCTGATTCAGGGGTGTGTTTCCCAAAAGCTCTAACTGCGCTATGGTTGCAATTTGCTTCCTTACCAATATAGTGCAAAGATTTAGTTTTTCCTGAAACCAATGATCATTCTTAAACTTTCAGCAATGATCCAACATTAACTCTTTCCGCACGATTGGCAGACTTTTCCAACAATCCATGTTTTCACTGTTATACGGTAGGGGGCGCATTACGCACTTTCTGAAAAAGTACAGAATCTCCAAATCCGAAAACAAGCAAAGAAGAAGCAGAAATAAGCAATAGATGCATTGCTTACGCACATGTAAGATAACGTGAACATCAAACATTCAACAGCATATAAATCTAAACTGCCTAACGTTACTGAATGTAATGTTGAACCCACTGAAAGGTATATGACTATGCAAGCTTTGGGGGTGTTGATGGGCTCGATCTACTAGGTCTATATTTTCATCATCGTTCTGAAAACGATCTGGACGTAGTCTTTGAAGAAAATGCTATTTTCTCAGATTTTGGTCAAAAATGTTCTTTTTTTTAATGAAACTTGCCCACATTCAAGTGTTAATAATGAAGTCAAAAATGCTGGAGCTGGCTGGTAACTAACTGGTAAAAAGCTGACAGGGAAAGCGTTAATTCAAACTTAAATCAATTACTACTTCATTAACGACAATCCTATATTGTTGAACCAACCTGGTTGAACAATGAATGTGTGATATAAAATATAATGGGTTTTTTTTTTCGAAGTTGTAAGTAAAATAAAGTTTATTTCGGACTGAAAGTAGTATCTACACATTTTTTCAGCGTTGTACGGTTTTTGGAAATTGGCTAAATAGTTCATTTCTCCTATATACAACATACTATGGTAGTGAAGCAGCAAGTTATGTTGTTGTAAAGAAACAAACCCCAGTGTGTTAATGCTGGTTTGGTGCTGGTCTAGCTATAGTAGACTAAAAAATGCTGGTCAACCAGAAAGATTACGGTAAACCAGCATTTTTTGTACACTATAGCTGAAAGGAAGGAAGTCTTGCTGGTTAACGGAGCAGTTCATGCAAAAATGTTTAAGTTCTGGGTAGAGATTCAAAAATGCTGCTCCAACGTCACTGAACCCGACGTGAAAAGTTTCTTCTTGAGAGATTGGAATGACGTGAATACATAATTATGCTCAGTTTTCCATAAACTATACTTTCAAGCTATAGTAAACTACTATCCAAGTAAATAAAGATCTATGTTTTACGCCACATCACTCTTTCTTTATTCTTTCTTCACTACAGGCTAATTCAGAGGCAGAGCTTTCACACGTCGATCTGCTCTGAAGAATCTGTGATAACAAACCCCAATCCCCACATCCGTGGTCATTTCAGAACGGTGTGAGTTTCATATTCAACAGGCATCACACAGGGCTGTGCTAGTCGAGTGCTAGCAGCATCTGAAGACTCCTTAGGGAAGCGGGAATTCAAAGCGCCGTCCCACAACAAGTTTAAAGCAAATTTGTGACAACGTGCCCCTCGCACCCAACTTTAGAGCAGAAAAGAGCTCTTTCAAGAGTGCTGGATGTGTTGATAATGTTTTCCCTTTGCTGGCTTTCGTAGCGACTTAGTTGCTTTTGCTTATATCAAAGTCGACCGGCTGACACGGAGGCCTCGCTCAGTTTTGGAGAATGACAGCCATGGAGACGAAGGAAGCGAGATGATGCATCGCTCTTCTCCCCACTCGTCGACTCACAATAAAGCCACCTTACCAATTCTCCCATGAGCCTCCACTTCAAGGCCTCTGCCTGTTAGAATAAGTGTTTGTTCTCTTATTCTTTTTGGACCTTTTTCTTTTGGAGGGTGTGAGGAGGAAAAAAATGAAAAAGAAAAGAACGAACGGCGCTAGAGCTCGTTCTCATTGTCTATCCCTCGATCCTTGCGCCCAGTTAAATGGCATATGCTAATAAGCTCCATCCATTTCTGATGCAAGGTCCGTATGCAACTCTTTCCCTCTCTCATTCTCTTTCTCTCTGTCGTTTTCTCCCTTTCATCCAACTACAAATGCTTTCTTATTGCATCTTTGCCCTCAGGCCTTTTAAGATCCCTTTTTGAAATATGCCGTTTGATAAGCACATCATTGGCTAAGTCCCCACAGTGATTAGGGCTTGACTTTAATGTGCCGGCGACAGAGAGAGAGACAGCGCTAAAGAAAGAGAGAATTGAGAGAATTGATGATGTTGAGGCACGGAGCTTTGCACTTCAACTCTCAAATCTGCTCACCTCTTTACAGATGAAATGCAGGAGGATGCGCTTTCACCCTTTAGATCGTCTCTTACGCCTCTGTGTAACAGCAGTGTTATTAAAATGATTAGGTTTCCTGATTATTTGAGGTATTTTATGGAAATTATTTCCAGGGCATACATTGTTTAAGAGCTGGTGATTAGACTAGATTTTAACATTGTTTGAAGGAAATGTAAGACTTTGAACTCTGATGTTCTGTGTTGCTACAGTTACAGTTGCTAGGGTGTCTGAGTAGTTGCTAGGTGGTTATTTAGAATTTCTGGGTGTTTGCTGTGCCATTACTATGGTGTTCTGGGTTGCTCCTAAGGAATTTCTAAGTGGTTGTTAAGGGGTAGTTGCTAGAACGTTGTTATGTGGTTGCTAAGGTCTTCTGAGCAGTTGCTACAATGCTGCTATACAGTTGATAGGTGGTTACTAGGGTGTACTGGTTGCTAAGATGTTCTGCGTGGTTCTAAGTACAATTCTATACAGTTGCTAGGGAGTTCTGGGTTGTTTTCCAGGGTGTTCCGGCTTTTAAGATGTTCTGAGTGGTTGCGAGTACAATGCTAAACAGTTGCTAGGGAATTCTGGGTGGTTTACAGGTATTACTAGGTGGTTGCTAAGGTGTTCTGGGTGTTTTTAGAATGTTGTTATGTGGTTGCTAAGGTCTTCTGAACAGTTGCTACAATGCTGCTATACAGTTGATAGGTGGTTACTAGGGCGTTCTGGTTGCTAAGATGTTCTGAGTGGTTGCGAGTACAATTCTATACAGTTGCTAGGGTGTCTGGGTTGTTTTCCAGGTGTTGCTAGGTGGTTGCTAAGGTGTTATGGGTGTTTTTAGAACATTGCTATGTGGTTGCTAACGCCTTCTAACTAGATAGTTGCTTAGCAGTTGCTATATGGTTCTTGGTTGTTGCCAGGGCATTTCTATATGGTTGCTAAGGCTTTCTGAGTGGTTGCAAGCATGTTGATATAAAGTCACTAGGGTGTTCTGAATGGTTGCAAAACCATTGTTATGTTGTTCTGGATGATTGGCAGGGAGTTGCTGTCATATTTTGTTCCAGTTTAATTGCTCACCAGGTAAAAATTATAACTTTGCCTGCATGAATCACACAAATTAAAGTATGATTCATGTAAAATTGTAAGAAAGGTAGAATAGTATAAGTTATGTTTGTATTATCAGCATCACTTTTATAGGGCCCTATAATTTATGGAAAACATGGACAGAATCACGGAATCCAGTCATAAAAATGGAATTTATTGTATATATAACATATATATATATATATATATATATATATATCACGGAATTTGCCAAATTTTGGATGGATAAATCAAAAGTAGGTCAGTACATTTAAATCAAAACACGATATTTACTAGTGTCTGTGAATATTAAACAGCAAAATTACTATTTAAATATGAATCCTGCATGTTTTGCGTATCTCTGTGTGAATGAATGGCACAGACGCGTGGTTTTACTACACACATACTGAAGCACGCGTGATGCTCACGGTGTTTTCAGCCTCTAATCATTAATATGAAAACATTATTTTTAAGGAATATTTAGAAACAAATACAAGAATTTATTTAGCAGAAAAATGTAAATACACAACACAGCATTTCTGGAAAAAAAAACTAAATAAAATAATACTAAGTAATTTTTTAAATAAAATCTATTATATAGAGATGTTTTTGATTATTGCAATTTTATGAAACCATTAAAACAGAATCCAGAAAAATAATGGAAAACACAGTATTTGGTAAATAAATAAATCTGAGAAAAAAATTCATAGGACCTTAAAAAAAAATAATTAATAAATTGCTGTTAAATTTCTTGATTTCAATTAATTAGATTTGGTTAATTTAATTTAACTATTAAAACAGAGTCTAGGAAAAATGAAAATGGAAAACAAATCCAGAAAAATTCAACTGGACTTTGGAAAAAAATCTAACGGATTTCATAGGGCCCTACTTTTATAACTAAGCAGTGTTTATTTCCTGGTTTAAGATATGCATACTTGTGTTACATATCAGAGCTGAAGTCACTTTCCAGCTCACATATTTCTTGTCCCTTGGTAAGCACTGATATCATTCCTTCCCTGATGACAAGCCTCCTAAATTCCTCCCACAAACACTGAACTTTTTGAATATTTACAACCACATAACTAGATTACAGTCATCAGATACGTCACTCTTTTGCATCAAATGCCCTGAAATACACCGATTCCAAACCCCAAACGTATACACCTGCTCAGTGCCTCATCAATAATGCACTTCTTATCTGCCAATGGACCATGTGCTATTACGTGAACACTCACAGCTGTTTCACTACAAGCTGTCCACATTGGTCTTGACTAATATAAAGCAAAAAGTAATTTCCTCCTGCAGGGTTTGTATTAAAAAGTAAAGCTATCCATCTGTTATATAAAGGTGCTCCACACAGGGCAACATTTTGGGCACTAATGTAGTTTTGGGAAACAGGCATCAACTTCAGCAGGAACATTATTACTCAAGTTTATTACTCTCTGCCCCACCCTGACTCCCATTTCTAGATATGCTGCCTGACGGTATTGGATGAAAAGTGTTTTTGTGTGTGCAGTTGGTGAAAAAAAGTGATCTGTATTCAAAAAGTAAATTTAAAAACCAAAGGGATACTGAGTTTCTGCGAGAATTCAGTCTGCTCCTCGATGGAGAACAGTCAGATACTGCCTCTTCAAGAAAAGATTCACAAAGCTTGTGCCTTGTGCAATTTATTGCAAGCTTCTTCAGTAGGAAAGCGTATGCTAGACACCTAAATGTTTTAATTGTTCACACTTATTAAGCAAAGCAAACAGAACGTGATCCGCTCTAAGGCCAGTATGTGTCAAATTACCAGAGAACTGAGCTGTACAGATGTGAAATCGCATGCTCTGGGAAACTGCAGTAGCCAGCAGTGACATCATTCAATCTGCTGCACAGGAGGAGCATCAGTCTGGACACATCTCACATCTGCTAGAGACAGAGGAGAAGATGTTTCTAAGCCATGTGTAGGGTTACAGTCCCTTTCCTGCAGAATCATATGAAACAGACGGAAACATAAAAAGGCTAGCATATTGTCCAAAAAGAAGTGTTATTACAAGGAAATTTCTTCTTAAACATAAGGGTCATTCTATATGATAATTACAGTTTTCTTTAGAAATATCACATTTTTAAAGAGAATACATACCATAATCTTACACATATATTTTGTGCACTCTGTTTTTAGTTTGCTTCAAGTGACCTCACTCTCAAATAAATAAATAAATAAATAAAGAGCAAAAATTGTACCTTTAGGGGCTCAACAGCTTTTCACTGGGACAGTGCTCTCAAAGTGACACTTTAAAGGGTGCATGTTAGTAAACAAAAGTACATGTTGTAAGGGTACATGATACTAATATGCACCCTTTATGGGTAAAGAAGATGCAGATGTGCCCCAGTGACAAGCTGTTGTACCCCTAAAGGAACAATTTTTGCACATTTTTTCTGACAGTGCTTAAGTTAGAAGTTTTGCAAGTGTTGAGTTCCAAGGTCAAGGTGGGGCAGGATTTAAGGATCTAAAATATGGTCATGCAGAATAAAGCATAAATATGTGCTTTATAATTACTAATAAACAGCCAATATGCTAGTAATATGCCCGCTAGTTAATTATACGAAATTGGTCCTACGAATTATACGAAATTGAATCTAATTTTCTTTCAAGTAAGAAAATATTTAATTTAATTTATGTCCACGAAAATTCTGTCAACAAAACAAACTGACAAACTAAAAATTGATCATGATCATAAAATGTGACCAGCATCATGTGATTTCATTTTCTTTATCATGTGATGTCATGCTCTTAGTTTTTTTTCTATTTGACCTCCAGTTATTGTCAAGGAGTATATATATATATATATATATTGCCTATGTTGAGTACATTGTTATGGTTTGCAATATTTTTATGATTTTAATTCAAATAAATATTAAAATTTGAGGTTAACCTGATCAAAGAAAATAACATTTGGTTAGACAAACATTGCTGACATTATTAGTCAAAATGGTGAAATTGTCACCTATGTTACCTGCTAATTCATACAGTTAACTCACCAGCAGGGAAAACATTTTTCTTTGTAATATCAAAAAGGTGTTTAATGATTAAGCTTGGCAACTAGCAGATAAGTTACACTGATAACATATATCAACTGAAACCAAAAGTTGTTTTGAGAAAGCATATTGTTTTATATTCATTTCTGATGTGAAATGTACCGTAAATTATAGAATGACTCGTGAGCCGAAGCCATGCAATCCTTGACTATATTTTGTCCATAAGATGGGCGCTCTGGGCAGAATGTTCCGGCACTTTTCCGCATGTCCTGTGTCATTTACACCTGCTGCGTTCATGCCAGTGATGTCACTTCACTTCAGCCGTAACACACACCACCTGTCAATTACAGTGAGAGCAGCTTCTCGCCATCTCGCTGACACCTGCCCTGACGCACACAGATACACACCACGACCAACTGTCCATCTGTGTTTCACTCCAAATAACCCTCACTAGATGACCATAATTCAGGCATTTAATTGGTTTCAATGATTTATCAAGCTGAATTCAACATAGTCATGCTGACAGCTGTAATGGAAGTAAAACAGAAAACAGAAAAAGAAATGCATTCTCACATCTATGTTGGTATGTCGCACACAAGTTTCTCATGGCCTGATCTGATCGCATTTAACCATGACAACAGAGCGAGCCGTGGCTACGTGCCATCACAAATCCATCACGCCACTTGTTAGGTAACGCCATCATGTGTGTGAACTTTAGATGTGATAAATAATGCAATAAGTGATATGAATGAAACATTTAGTTACGCAACTGAACAATGGCTTTCTTCATGCTAAAGCCACTGACTAATGGCACATGCCAGTAAGGATGATGACCACTTCATCAATGGATGCCAAATGAGGAAAGCTGATGTCAAAATGAGAAATACTTTGCCATGTAATTAAACACATCTCTATCAGCTGTGATGTAAAACAGCCATCAAAAGCAAACTCATACATTATATAAAGACTTTATGCTATTTTATTAGTGAATAAAAAGATATATTTCATAGAAGTGTGTTTTATGTGAGCTCTAAATGCTGTGTGTGTATAAGTGATATATATATATATATATATATATATACAGTATATATAGTTATCTTTGATTTCAATTTGTTTTACTGTATTTTTGTTTGGTTTGTTTTCTGTTTATATATGTATGGTATGAAAGGTTACTAACAACAGACAAATTTTGTTTCACAAAAAAAATGCAAAGAGCAAAAAAATTAAAACAAAACAAAACAAGAAACGAGAGAAAACAAAAGAAATACAAAAATTAAAAACAAAACAACCCTCATACAGAAAACAAAACCAAGCAATATAAACACAAAACAAACACAACAAGAGGCAAAACAAAAAAATTAACAAAAAACAAGAGACGAAACAAAACATGCAATGAATAAAAACAAATCAAAACTAGATAAAAGTAAACTAAAGAAAACAAAAAAGAAATAGATAATTAAAAACAAGACAGCCCTCAAACAGGAAACAAAACAAATACAAGGCAATACAAAAAAAGTGACAAACAACACAGGGCAAAACAAACAATTAACACAAAACAAGAAACAAAACAACAATAAATAAAAACAAATAAAAACTAGATAAAACTAAACAAAACAAAAAAGAAATAGAATATTAAAAACAAGACAACCCTCAAACAGGAAACCAAAACAAATACAAGGCAATACAAAAAAGCTAAACAAAACAAACAACAATACGGTAAAACAAAACTCAACAAAGAAAGCTGATTTCGGCAAAAATAACTCTTATTTTTTGATTGTATTAGTAGTGTAATATTTAGTATCTGCATGAATGTCTAGGGATTATAATTTGTTGCTGTTGTTGTTGTGTCATAGCATAGTTGTTTTCTTTGCCACTGTTGCCACAGGCATCCTTGCAGGGACACGAGACTGGGAATTCAAATACTGCTCCGGTGACAGTCTTTGTAATATGCACGGCTACAAGAGAACCGGAATACGAAGTGAATACCGCCGCGGTGTTTACATAGCTGCAAGGCCACGGATCCATACAATGCAAGGTGTGCAAACTGAAGGCAGCATGGTGCTAAAGAGTATTTTATCCATTGAAAAGACAGAAAGGACGAGGACCACCATGTGCGTATGTGTTTGTTCAAGTCAAAATGCCTGGCACCCTTCACTTTCTGTGCCCACTCCACGGTCGTCTTTGATACAGTGAAAGAAGCTGTGGTATTTTTAGGATCCTTGTGATGAGGTGGAACCAATCTCTCTTCTCTATGGAGGCTGATGTCACCCGGGTGCGTGGGCATGTGGCAGGGATGCTGGGCTACCTGCTGTGAAAATGTGTAGTCTCTTACCATCCAGAAATTAGAGCAATGCAAATTACATACTAATATAAGCTGTGTGGAATCTGCTTCCAATAGACTGCTGAGCTGCGCACTGACCAGTGAAGATGTGTTTGGCGAACTGAATGTCAGCTACATGCTCTCACATTTCTATAGATTTTTTAATGTCAACTATTTTCAAATCACGTTAACATGAAAGATGGTTCAGCTTTTGTAAAGAATTGATTTGACTTCTCGAGTGAGAATGAGGAGAGTATCAGACTGGCTATGTTGTCAACATCCACATTTCATCCATTTTATTAATATATTACATCTTTTAAGACAAAATGCACATCATTTTGCAGCTGCAATCTAGTTTTAGGTTTAGTGGACTAGTTAGTTCTGATACAAAACCTAAAGACTGCCTCGTTGGATGGTGATCAGATTTCTAAAATGCGATTTCCTAGTTCAGTGATCAAAATATCATTGAAATCTCATCAATGCAATGCATATTTGTTACAATTATTCTTAAACATTATCAGAATATTAATATTAAATAACATGAAAGTGCCTGGAACTGTTTTCAATACATTTCACCAAAAATCACTCTATGAAAAATCAGAAATAGTAACCATAGCAAATAGCAAACAGATCAAAGCAGTATAATTGTATAACTAAATTACAACTTTCAAAAGTACACAAATAAAACTAAATAAGCATTAGAATATATGAGAAATAAAATGTATCAAATATATTTTTAACATTTTCGAATTTGTATTCTGTACCTGTGAATGCTGTTTTCAGTAATTATGATTTTTGTTAACTTTTCTCTTTTTTGTGCTTTTGATAATGGATCTTCACTATCTCTAATTGGGTTTATTATTTTATTATAAGCTATTATAAGAAGTGTATTTTTGAAATTACTGTGTTGTGATGGAACAACTTACAGGATTGTGTGAATAGTTAGTATGTGACCACCTAGAAAACCAATAACAGTGTCTCTTTTGATAATTGATGATAATAGTGCAATGTTGTCATCCAGGTTAAGTTCTTAATGAATAACATAGCGATGCAAGACCAAGTAATAAGTGTCTCTCGTTAGGGAAAATAATAATTACATGATAGCTTGTGAAGCTCGCGGTACATGACTAGTTTGGAACACTCTACAAAGGAAGAAACTCAGCTATCATATATAGATGATATTAATAATGTTAGCCATTAGCACATGTTGCTAAGCTAATGTGATACTCTAATAAGAAAAAAATAGGTCTCAGTGGGTTTCTCTCATAAGTGAGTGGACAATGGAAAATGCAAGAAAACCTGGAATGGAGCTGGAGAGGAATGGTTACAGTTGAGCAGGGTGGGATATTTCTGCTGCTCTATAACACGGCACTTACATACTCTGTTCCAGACCAGTTGTCCGTTTGTGTTTTGCTTGTCAATATGCAAAAAACAAATCATTCTTTTAAAACTATTTTTGTAGATGGAATAAAAATAAGCATTGTCCAACTGTTGGCTAACTGACTGTCTGAAACCAAAGGGGTCGTTTACACAACACAGTTTTCAAATAATGCAAATTTTGAAAACATATTATCATCTCAGTACAAACTAAAAAAGTCTCAATTTGTGAAAACGGTGACGTCATGCGCATGTGTATTACTTGTTCGTGTGCCAAAAAGTGTCATCGCCAACTTCTGGCCTGGCATACATAATACAGCGTTTTTAAATGTTTTTGCAGATCCGTGTGAACAGGGATCGTTTTGACCACATTGTCATTTGTACACAAAACGTTTCAAAAACATTTCCATTTTTAGTACATCGTTGTCATGTAAATGGAAGTTAACTGTCTTAACTAACTAGCTGATGTCTCATAGTTCCAATCACACTCCAGCAGATCTGTCACACCAACTAAAACAGTACTATTTTTTCATCATTTTATACATATATTGCTATCATATACAGTCTACATATTGTCTCATTCTGACATGTATCCTGAGGGCAGTCCACATACAAACCGAGCCATGTAAAGTGCTAATGTAATACATCTCATGTGCTTTTAACATGTTATTGTCCATTACAGCGACACTCATGGATATTCACAACTCTAACCTGCAGCTATTCCAGGTTAAACACAAAATCACTAGAGGAAAAAAAGAAAAGAAAAACACACTCACTTTCCCTAAAAACCCTGCCGCTCCGACACCCATCCTCATTACAGCGTTAAGCCGTGATTGGATTGCAGACCCGGCCTGTCAAGCAGCCGCAGCGCTATAAATACACAATAACCCCCTCTAACCTCCCCTACTTCTAACCCGCACTATTCTCCGGCTCTAATGTACGTGAAGCCTCAGATAATTGCGTCGGATTACAAAAGAGTACCTCGCAGGTATTTTTTTCCCCTCTCCCCCCCTGGAAATACGGGCTCTGTTAAGTGTTATTCACACCAGCCGGCTGCGGCTCAGCCGTGGACCCTGATGCGCCCTAATATAACTCCATTGTGAGTAATGACCCTCCGATCCTGTGCTGTTATTCCATCTAGTTCAACAGGGTAAAAGCTCGCAAAAGAATGGAAATGAGCGCTAAGCTTTTACCCATCGGCTTCAGTTCGCCAGCCATTCTCCTCTGCTTTATATTGGCCTTTAAAGCAGATGTAACTTATCGCTCGTTCATAACGTCCTCGGGAATTTGTTGAAAGGACTGATTTCAAAAGAGTCTCAGTGAATATGTCACAGTGTCCATTGCAGTGTCACTCTTTGACGAATTTTATGCAGCTGAGAGGTGCTTGGTTTATCGAGTCAGGAGAGATGTTTGCATGGCCCAAGAAAGAGACTGCACGAGTGTGAAAGATGCTGAATTACAGCGCATGTTATTTAAAAATATCAGATCTGGTGCTTGAAATGTAATTTATATTGTCAGAAGGCAGTTTTCTATGATCAGGCATAGCACTCCTGCACATGAAAATCGAAATTCTGTTTACTTTAATGGAGAAGTGGTGAACTTCCCTCTCAAGCTCTCATCAAAAGCTTACTGACATTAATGGATGTCAGAAAGCAATTATCAGCGTATGTTGAGGTTGAAGAGGTAAGTGATAAATGCATTTTTAGACACACACACACACACACACACATATATAATCCCACACACTTTTTTTCAGTGCACTGTGTAATTTCTGTGCCATTAGCTGCACCTAATGTAATTTCAAGAGTAATGACAGTTTCCAGAGAGTTTTCCTAAACATGCTTTCTTCGTACACGCTACCTGTCTGCCATTGGATGGACAAACAGGCAGTCCAACCCCAACTTACACCATTGGTTGAGCCAATGTTGCAATGGCAAACTCATTGGGGGTTTATGGTACACTCAAGAAATGTAGGAAAGATTGTATTTATGAGTTGAACACACATGAACACCACACCAAGTAATTAGGAGTGGGAAAGTTTCTTTAATGCTGCCTTCATTTGCTATCAGAATTATCGTAAATGCGAGTTCCCTAGTTGGAAATTGGACAAGAATGGCCTCTCAAGCCATATTTACAACTGGGAAACTCTGAGATCATTTTGATACCTGAGTTTCCGAGTTGGGCGAGACATAAACTTGAAACATGGTGGAAGGGAAGAAATTTAGCTGTAGTTTTATTCACTTTTTAATCATTTTTCCCACAACATCTACATTGCTTTCTCTTGCCGTTACATTCATGTATATGTATGTATATAAATAACCATTTGATATTGTATGCATTGCATATTTGAACACAGTGAAAATTACATTTACTGTATTTGACCGAAATTTCAGAATTGTCAGCAAGCTGAATATCTAGATGGTGCTGTGAATGTGTATATGGTTACCAATAAATGGGACGCTACATTTTATTAAACATCTCTTGGATATTGACTAAATTTTTTGGCTTTAATAAGATTTCCCCAAGAAATAGGCAATAATGAACACATGAATGGGCTTTTCACCATGATTCCTGTTTTTTTTTTGTTTTTTTTTGACAACAAAGCACTTGAATGTATCAAAGCACGTGAAGACACCATAAGTTTTGAGTTTCAGATTTGGGAAAATGTCAGTGAGAAAACATGTTGGATGCAATGAATTCAGCACCTTTATTGAAAATTGTTGAAATCAACCAAATTATTAAACAATGTTTTACATAGAACATCCCACAGTATTGTATAATTACAATAAAAATATATAATGATTCAATTTACAGCACATTCATAAACTGAATAAAACCATCAAAAAGCAAAAATATACAGATGTACATTATTCATCATTTCGTAGAAGCAGAATTTGCTATGACCAATTGAAATTGAACACAACCAATGTAATTATGACTTCCTATGCAGTTTGTAAATATGCATTTCCCAGGAGGACCATTAGTGCATATGACAAAATAAAATGTTTGAAAATGTCATATTCAAACAGCATATATATCCAGCTAATATATCGTTTACTTATAGTGTAACATACGTGTTACCTGTTTCTGATTGTTTTTGGTGGACTCTTAAAAGCATGAAATGGACTTAAAATCAACCTAGATGTTGCTGCATATTGGACTGGGATAGAAAGAGGTATTTTAACACAAAAGCTTTTTTAAGCTTATTTTAACAAAAAGCAGATTTCCTTCATTTGCACATTTCTAGCTCAGTGACATCTGCCAGGTCCAAAAGCACATCCACTAGTGTCCTGTTCCTCAGCTGAACTGCTTCTGCGCTTCAACTGGGGAAATCTTAGAACAAAATGAATGCAGGGAACACACATTCCTCCAGCCAGAAGAACGCTAGCAATGCCACGCATGTGTCTCACACTGTAAAGGCTCTTGCCGTGACCCTGACAATCTTGATGAGTGAAAACACCTCCTATGGGATGCCCATTATTTACTGTCTGACACTGAGCCAAGCCATGTTTGTGTGTGCATGTGTTGGAGATAGTCAAGTCAGGAAGTCACATACTGTACATGGTGGATGGATAAAATGATTAAAAAAAACATTTAAACTTTAAAGCAATAACATCACTAATAAACACGCATCTGAAAATATGAGACAGGCAGATTGCTAATTAGCTGCTCAGCTGAGGTACTGTATGACAATTAGTGCTAATTAGTACTAGTTAAGCAAATGCCACTATTACTATTGCTTTTGGTTAGGGATTTGAACAAGCCTAACTCAGCACTTGTCGAAGAGAGATGTGCTGTTATTTTTCTAACAAACAATTTCTCCTGACAGAACGCATTCGAAACCATATTGTACAGCAAAACCCTGGCCACCACCTTCACAACCACCTAGAAACACACACACACACACACAAAATAAACTGAACAACTCAGAACTGATGTAGAAGCACCCAGCAATCGTCTGGAAACACACTGAAACAATGTGGTGGTGATTTTTGCTCGGCAAGCACATTGTTTTCAAAAAAAATGTACAAATCTTCTTGTCAATATGTAGCTTAGTTCAGGTTTTCATGTTTTGGTTTTAAGCAGCTAACAGATTTCCAAACTGAGACCAAACTGCAGGTGCAAAAATGTCTAATGAGTCGAGTGGAACGTCTCAAAATAATGACAGCTCAGGCCACAACTCCAAGACAGAGACAGATGACACATCACAGATAACTGCAACAATACAGCCTCAACAATTGCAGCAGCATTGATTCAGCACAGCACACAGCAAAACTGTACATTCTAAGCTTTAGAAAGCTGGAATTAATGGCACAAGTGCCACTCAGAAACTGCTTGTATCTAAGAACAATATACAAATATACATACATATAAAACCTGTCAAAGCTTCAGTACTGTTAAAAGTTTTAGGCACTTGTGTAAAAATGCTGGAAAATGAGGATGCTGTCAAAACTAATGTCATAAATAGATTTTCTTTATCAATTAACTTCTATTAACTAAATTAAATCAACATCCTTTGCGTTTAAAGCAGCTTTTGTTCTAGATGCACTTGCACATAGTTTTTCAGGAAGCTTTGCAGGTAGGTTTCTTGTAGCATCTTGGAGACGTTGCCACAGTTCTTCTGCATTTAGTCGGTCTCAGTCTGTTCTGTTTCTTCATGTCATTCCAGACAGACTGGATGATTAGATCAGATCAGATCAGATCTCTGTCTGGAGCACTGGCTGTTGTCAGACTAATGTGCAAACAAAAATCTCACTGGATTATTACAATTTATGGCAAAATAAATGTTAGGAAATGTAAACTGATATTTCCTACTGACACACTACAGCAAAAGATAGAAATAACTGACTTAAAACCATTTTTTAGCTGGCGAAAATACTAGTGTTCTAATAATTTTGGCCACCGCTGTATGTATGTATATATATATATATTACATGTTACACAGTTTACCAATGAAAATAGTCTAGTTTTCACAGTTCTAAACAAATATGTGGATTTTGATGTGAAAAGACAACAGAGTCATGTTACTGCAGATTATGGACTTTGGTATTTTGGCCAGAAATGACGGTTTAAATTCAAAAGTCTTAATGATGGATTTGTTTCTTACAAACATGCAATATTTCACTTTGCAAGACATTAATTGATAGACTGCAGCGGTGTGGATTATTGTGATGTTTTCATCAGCTGTTTGGACTCTCATTCTGACGGCACCCATTCACTGCAGAGAATCCATTAGTGAGCAAGTGGTGTAACGCTAAATTTCTACAAATCTGTTTTGATTAAGAAACAAACTCATCTACATTTCAGATTGCCTGAGGATGAGTAACTTTTCAGCAAAGTTTCATTTCTGGATGAACTATTCCTTAAAATGTCCTTAAAACATCTGTTCAATAAAATGTTCTTTAGGGAACCCAAAATGGTTCTTCTATGGCATGAGAAAACCCCCTTCTAAAACCTTAATTTCTAAGAGTAAATTACATGCAATATTTGGTGAAAAGCTCCAAATCAGGATAAACTCTTAAACACGTCACCTTCATTCAGGCCTAAGTATTCAACCACTGGAAGTTCTGGACTGAGAAGTCCTTCAAAGAACTAAAGAATGAGCCTTTTTTTCTTAAAGTGTGGTGCAATATTCAAGGAAAACACTTTTTCAGGCATGGCAGCATTCCTGAAGGGACTGATGGTAAAAGTACTGCTTTCTAGGTCTGTGACATTAATATATATGGTTTACATTATATCCATCACCTGTGTTTTTCTAAGAACTTGCTCTCTGAATTCACACAGTGCAGGTGTGTGGTTAAGTCTCAACGTATGTTATGAATTTACAGAATATGGATGTATGCTTTACTGCCCCTATGTGTATGTCTGCAGCCCATCCCTTGCTTTGTGTACAAACACACATCCATCCATCATCTTCTTTTGCTATACGCCACTACAGCAGGTGTATGGACTTACATGTGTCAATAGCAGAGAAGATTTATGAATAACACACACAACTCTCTGGGTCTGTATTAAAAAGCTCATGATGTCCCTGTATGCATCTGAGCCTCTTTAAATGTTAAAAAGCAATATTTTTTTATTATTTAGCAAACATGCACTTGCTATACTTATCTACATATTGTTATGTAAATTTTCCCAGGAATTAAGGAGCTTCTAAACTTTCTTTGAAATCAAACAAGGCTGTTCTGATGTATAATATCCAGCCTAGATATGCATGCTTCAACAAACACTAACATGAATTTCCCACTAACATCTCTGCTAATAATATAATAGAACCATTTATTTTCTGAATCAATGATGATTTGTGATGCTCTGAAATAAACATGCGGTTACACCGAATCCTTTCAGACGGCAGCAGTTGATGATAATTGAATGAGTGTGAATCGATTTTTGCTCATCAACATGTCAATCATCTGGTAGAACCTGCTGTCGATACATTGACATGGCTTAAACACTCAAATCTCTGTGATTCTGTTTTGTGTCCTCTCTCTCTCTCTTTCTCAGATTCTCTCTTTCAAACGCTCACCAGCACAAAGGCTAGAAAATCGACTATTCTGTTCTCAGTGCAGTCTAAAAGGTCAGATGCTGCCCTGCACATGAGCTGATAAGGTAAAACAGCCTCATGTAGAAACCCTGTTTGAGAACCAACAATCAGAGGGCTTGCTTTACCAAAGCGTTTTGTAGCCACTCATAGAAATTACTTCTGAAGTCATACAGAATATATTTGATGTACATCATTAGTCGTGGCCCTTTAATTTGATTTCTTAACAGTCTGATGTTGGTGTGTTGGTGCATTCGATGTCAGAATTTGCATTGTGTGTTGGTTTAAAAGCTTTTTTTTATTATTTTAACTCCACAATAAAAGCAACCTGTCCTTAATCATGAAATAAACTGCTGTTTATGACATACAGTTTGTATCTTTCCATGCTATTGTTCATGCAATTCTTATAACTTCTTATATCTGAATAACCAACGCTATCTCACGGCAATTCGTACATATTTTACGAGGTGGCTAATTCGTACGAATTCGTACGACCTCGCTTGTACAAATTCATACGATTTTTGCTCTGATTTTACGAGTGCCAACGTATGAATTCGTCGAATGATACACCTACCCCGCCCCTAAACCTACCCGTCACTGGGGTTTAGCAAATCGTACTAAATTACGATGAGGTTGAATTCGTACGAATTAGCCACCTCGTAAAAAATTTACGAATTGCCGTGAGATCAGGCTTCTTCACATCTCTTCACTGCAAAAAAAATGAAATACCCCTATAAAACAGAAATACACTTTAAAAGGGTACTTATGGAAAAATATACTTTAAATATGCTTATAACTATACTTTAATTGTGAACCGAATTTATTGTTTGAATGTTGTTTAAAATGTGTCACAGTTTAAAATGATATCAAATGCAATTAGTTGAACTCATAATTACCCCATCGTCTTTAAAATATGGTTAAATAAGTGTACTGCCGAATGTACTGACAAGCATTTATAATGACTTTAACATCATTTCTATTAAAACATGACATATATTTAAATACATTTGCAATGAAGTTGCAATCCAGTAAATTTAAAATATATTAAATGTAATATCCAAAAACACACTGCAGTAAAAATTGTAATCATGTACTTGACATGTGCTTTAGGATGTTAGTATGAACCCATTTACCTGAAACTGGATTTGTTTAAATTGTGTTGCAAAGGATTGTGCTTATTTGTGCATGCAAATGTTTAATTTAAATAATTTTTGGTAAATCCAAATGGACAAATACTTAAATAACGCAATAGAAAGTGAGACACTTGGTGATGATAGTTATGATCGATGGCATTCCACAGTTTAGGATGAATTTAAGATTTTTAGCACTGGAAGAAAATGCACATAATGATAGATCATGCTTAATTATGCTTATTATGCTTAAGTGTCCCACCTTACCCTGTATTCAGTGTGAATAGGGATGTGTGAAGGCAGGGGAGGACAGTGGGATTGAACTCAAGGTTTGGACCAAGCAATCAAAACAAGTGTGAAAACAGCCTGAATCCTCATATTTCTCATGCTTTTGATAAACATGGGATGTTTACATATATAAAATATTACTCAAAGATAAGACAGATGAGTATCTTAACAGAAATGCTGGTCAAAATGCATTCGAACACATCAAGCTAGCAGTTCTCTGCGGCTGTGGGATCTGCTCCTTATTTTGTTTCACTTTCCTCATTTAATAAAACAAGTTTGAACTGTTTTGTTTTGTCTTTTAAGACATAAAGACGCCGAAGGAATGTGTGGCTTGGTTACTCGCTCAGCCTGAGTGGTTGTTTGAGGGATTGTTTTTTTAAAGCATACTTAACCACAGTCTGAGCTGGAAGGATTAGCTTAGCTTAGCCCAGTCACCGAGCAGTAGGGCTGGAGCACAGGAGAGCAGGGAGTGGCTTGAGCGCAGAACACACACATAAACACACGCTGTGGCCCAGGCCCTCAAATCTCTCCTCTCCCGCTGTGTGTCATGTGATCCGGGCTTAGAGAGCCAACCAGCTAAAGAAATGTGGTCTCTCGCGGCCAGCCAGGAAACCTTTGTGACCAAACAAGGCACTTCCTTCCCCAACTCTTGTCTTCCTGTTGGCTATGTATGGAGTTTCCTGCCCTTTCACTCCCTCCCTTTCCCTCTTTTTCTCTTTCTCAGTATTGGCTGTCTGCCCT